>JAQZBX010075536.1:0-14589 GCA_029593785.1 Cabassous unicinctus
AGTGCTCTTTGAAGGCGGCTTCCTTCTCGTCGATCAGGTCTCTGCTCACAGGTCACCTCCTCAGGGAGACGTCCCCTGACCAGCCCATTAAAGTAGCCCTCCAGCCTTCCTCTATCGCTCTGCCCTGTTTGTTTACTCCCTCATTCCGATATTTATTGTCTGGCTGCTCTGCCCCAGAAGGGGAGCTCCTGGGAGGCAGGATTCTGTTCCGTGTCCCCTCATGTCCTCAGCACCTTGACAGTGGCACATAGTAGTCCCTAACTCACCTGAGTAGACACTGAATCATGAGAAGCAGACACGCTCCCTGCCTTCAGCCCTGTGCTGTAGGAAAATGACTAGAAGGCTCCTAGGACAAAGTTTTAGGGAGTGAGGTGGAGCTGCTGCCACCCAGGTGTTTCCAGGAGCTGCCGAGGGGGACACGCTGACCTTGCCTAGTTTTCGGCTCCCTGGCATTCGGCGGAAGGAAACTGGGCCTCAGTAGAGACGGCATGGATGGAAGGGGCTGGGCTCAGCGGCGGATGCCCTCGAGGACATCTGATCCAGCCCCCTGCCTCCAGGTGGC
Source organism: Cabassous unicinctus (assembly GCA_029593785.1). Taxonomy (NCBI): domain Eukaryota; kingdom Metazoa; phylum Chordata; class Mammalia; order Cingulata; family Chlamyphoridae; genus Cabassous; species Cabassous unicinctus. The sequence continues at coordinate 563 of JAQZBX010075536.1, forward strand.
CTGCACATGATCCAGAGCCTCTTCCATTTCTAGATCTCCAGTGAGTCTCCAGGGAAGACCCCAACCCCTCTCCACTGGCCTGTGAGCTCCTGAGGGCAGCGTCTGAGCCTTTTATCTCGGAAGCCAGGAAGCCGAGCACAGTGCCTGGCACCCAGGAGGCTCTCGAGTACTGATTGTTGAACAAATAAACGTAAGTCTGTCTCAGTTTGTGCATTTGGGAAAGCCTTGGAAGTAATCACAGTTTCCTGGCCACATTTTTTTTTTTTTTTTTTTTTTTGGTTTCTGGTCCTTCTTCAACGAAGAGCAAAACCTTGATCTCGCATCAAGAGCTGGTATTTATTGGGCGATTATTATGTGCCAGGCATCATGCCAAGGACTTCTTTTATCTCATTAGATCCTCGCAACCACCCTATGGGGTAGTTTCTATTACTAATATACCCATTATACAGATGAGGAAACCGAGGCACCAAGAATAACTTTCCCAGCGCTGAGCCAGGCAGCCACCACCTGCTGGGGCTGGGAGGTGACAAAAGCCTCCCTCACCAGCTCCCTCCAATGCAGCCAGCGTTTTACCTGCCTTCTGAGCACATAAGGGGATGAAACTTGAATGTGCGTGTGTTGGTTGGAGGGGAGGGGGAAGCCGTCCAGGTCTGTCCTTTAACTGTAAATCTTGTTTCTTTTCAATGGTGTGATTCCTCCCGTGACATGTGCATCTCTTTAACCTACAGCAAAACTTACCTGAATGTCTTTCCTTTGACTTCAATCTCTGAGTGCCCACAAGATTGCAAGCTGGTGGAAAACAAAACGAACCAAAGAAATCACAGGACCAAACAGGGCCCCTTGCCCAGAGTAAGCATGCAATCAGTGCTAACGAAGAAACACGATTTTTATTAATAAAAATGAAAGGCCATGAGCTTATTTCCCGCTTTCCCAGGCTGCTCCTCCTTTTGAGGGGCCTGGGTTTCAGGGTTCTCTGTGCCTAGTGTGGGACTAACATCATAGTAAGTGCTCAGTAGAAGGTTAGTGTCTGAATAATTACACAAGCACCGAAGACAGGGGGTTATGGTGATTACTGTGTAGTTGAAAATTTAAAAAAAAAAAAAAATTTTTTTTAAGCTGAGTTCATTTCTTTTATTTACTGTTGTCTTTCTTGGAAGTCCCAGGGAAGGGGAATGGGCGAGAGGCTTTCCCCTAAACTCTGATCTTGGTCCCAAATCCCACCCAGACTGAAGGCTCAGCTTCATGAACTTTCCTAGTCCACCCCAAAATCCCCTCAGTCTTTTTTCTAAAGTACACGACTGTCTGTTTCTGACTACGTGATACGTGTTTATTGCAGAAAACTCCAAAAATTCAGATAAACAGGAAGAACGTCTTGATCTTTGTGATCCCACCACCCACGAATAACAATCACTGTTGCTGAGGTTTTGAGTATTACCTTCCAGCCTAGGTTTTCATCTGTGTGTTTGTTTTTTGCTCGGTTTTGTTTTATAAAATTTGACTCATACTGAGCACACTGGGTTTTCTCAGCCGGCCATGTAGAGTAGCATGGACATTTCTCAGGCATTGGATCTGCTTCTACAGCACGATTTCTCATGACTGTATTGTAGAGTTTGATCATAATTTACTTAACCAGTCCTTCACCATTGGAAATTCTGGACATTGAACTTGTTTCCAATTCTTTTCATTATTATAAGCAACTCTAATGAATCTCTTTATCCACAAATAATCATGCAATTTCCTTAAAGTGGAATTGTTGAGTCAAAGAGTATGTACACATTTTAAAGCTTTTGACACCAGTTGCCAAGTACCTCCTCCCCAGGAAGGCTGGCTTCACGTGTCCTCCCACCGGCTGAATCCAGTGAGCCCATCTCCCATCGGCTCTTCTCAGAGGCCTCCTGCCCTCCCTCTGCCTCTCCTTCCTTCCTTAACCCCTGCTAATTTAATGGGTGAAAGAATCTGCGATTCTAGTGATGAATCCTTATTAGAACCAAGCTGGCCACAAGCAGGGGCTGTGTCGCGGTTTGCATGGCTGGTTCAGACCCACACCCACGGGCAGAGATGAGAAGGGCAGGCTCCTGGTCGCAGGTGCTGCAACAGAGAGCAGAGAGCATTTTATGGGTTCTCGCACGCCTCAAGGCTCAGAAGCTCCACCTGCACTCAGGCTTCTTGGGCATTTGCTCAACCTTTGGGGGTGCAGGGATGGGGTCTCTCTCAGTCTTTCAGTCACAACAGAGTTGAGTTCCCCTCTTCCTCCTACCCCTCTGCCCCCACCTTCCAGAAACCTCTCTCAGTAGAGAAGCCTGAGGGATTTCAGTGCCATAAATACTACCTGTTTTCCTAGCTCGGTATCCATTTGTACTGCTTTCATTTTCCCTGCCAAAGCTCTCACTCAGCTCTGAGACAGAGACACGCCGCTTTGCTCTCCCAGCTCAACCTTCTCCTTTTCTAGTTTGTTCTAAGTAATTTACCTTTTTTGTATTTATGTTTACCCCTGCCTGGTAATGAGAATATTTGCAGGTGACTAATTTTTTCCTTTTAGGAAATGTTCCCTAGTCCAAGTTCTCTGATCTCGATAGCCCCTTCCAGCTTTAATAGTCTCTGAACCATCTCACTTTAAAAAAAAATAGCTTTAAATTTCTGAAAATAAGGGTAATTCGTGTTCACTGCATACAATGTGGGAAACACAGAGAAATATAAATATAAAAGCAGAAAATCAAGAACATCCTTATCCTAGAGTTATGTATTTGGGTGTAAAATGGAAAACGTCCCAAATCCTAGGAACTGGACATAAAAAATAGACAAATGAAAGAATGCATGTAAAGGAACCCTACCAGCTGCGTCTTCGGGCCCACCTTAGCAGGCTGCCTGGAAGACTGGAGGAAGCAGGTGGACAGGAGTGCTTTTCACACCGAGTGGTGAGATGTGTGTCTGATTTTAACTGCATGGGAAGGTGGGGGTGCGGTGAGGGGACCACATGCCCCTTTAAAGGAGGGCTTGGTCTGCTCGTGCTCTCAGCAGACGCTGGAATACAGAAAGGCACAGCCAGGTGAGGGGCAGGGCTGCTGCTGACATCACCTCTTACCCAAAGATCCGCAGGCCAACACCTTAACCCCTCCCACGCTTGCCAGGGAGGGGCAGGCCTGGCGCCAGAGACCTATTGAATCAGGTAAACAGAGTCATGGAAAAGTCAAGTGACCAGTCTCCCTGCTCTCAACTTGTCCTCAGGGTAAAAGCCACACTCTCGTGGCCCGTGGTCCCTGCCACACCACGTGGGCCCCAATCTCAGCCCCTGCTCCTTCCTCCTTCCTCCGCACCTCTCCCAGCTCTGAAATCGGCAGAAGCAAAGGAGACTAGTCTTGACCCTACCCGCTGCCTCTGAAATTGGCGTGGCCAGGTCATGGGCACAAAGAACCTGCCATGGGACTGCGGAAGTGGCCATGCCTCCTCCTGCCCGGCATCTGTGCCCGGGGCCAGCTGCCACCCATGGCATGGTGTCTCATGGAGGGCAGGGCCGGCCGGGCAGGCAGGAAAGGGCTGTTTTGCAGATGAGGTGCCCTCGCCTTGTCACACGGCAGGAGTGCCTGGTGGCTGGATGGCGGGGGGAGGGTTGCCTGGCTGTGCCAAGCTGGCCCGGATCTGCGCGGCGGCCCCGCCCACCTCTCCAGACTCACCTCTTGCCACTGCCCCATTACACATCTGCACAGCTCTGCCCCAGAGCATGGGGTTCTCACCACCAGGCCTTCCTCCAGATTCTTCCTCCTGCCTGTCTTTGCTTGTTCTTCTCCCACTCATCCATTAGGACCAAAATAGGAATCACTTCCTCCAGGGAGCCTGCCCTGATTCCCTCTGCCCAAGACTGGGTTAGGCACCCCTGTCTGTGCTCCAAGAGGCCGCTTGTTTCCTGTCAGTGCATTTATCACACTGTATTATAATTATCAGTTTAGTCCCTCTTCTCCCCATACCCCCACTACACTGTGTGTGTGTGTGTGTGCCTGTGTGTGTAATCTATGCCTGAATAATCGGTGTGGGGAGGCACGGCTTTTAGAATTAGGTCACCTGAGTTCAAATCCCAGCTCTGCTACTTACTAGCTGTGTGAATTTGGGCAAGTTTCCTGACCTCTTTCAGCCTTAGTTTCCCCATCTGTAAAATGGCAATAAAATCAGTACCTGCCTCTCAAGGTTACCTGGAGAATTCATTGAGATCATTCACGCCAAGTGCTTAGCCTGGCTTCACATGCAATAGCAGTTATTATTATTATTATTATTATTTCTAGCATCTGGCAGGATGCTCAGAAAACGCCAGATGACGGAGCAGCATCTCTATATTTGACAAGCGCGTGTGTGAGTGATGTGTGGCCTGTTCCGGGGCCAGGGGGCCAGGGCGAGAGCCAGCATGTATGAGGAGGTGGGTCCTGTGTGGGTGGGTGTGTCCAGTCCGAGGGGTAATGGGCTGATTATTTATGGTTTAAGTTAAAAGGAAAAAAAATTTTGTTTCTAAAGACAAACCAGTGTTTGGTAATGACCAAGTAATTACCTTTTTATTATTTTTCAATAGGATTCAGAGGGTGTGTGGGCCTGGGCTGCAGCCTGAGCGTCCAGCCTGGCTCCCTGATGCTTGAGCCACCCCCATTCCCACGGCCCCACCAGGGGAAAGGCGGGGGCAGAGAGGGCTGGGGCAGGGATGCCCGGACACGGCAGGGGCCAAGGACTTGGGGAGAGGGGCTGCCCAGACTACAGAACAGGAGCCGCAGCGCTGGAGTTCTCCCAAGCTGTGGCTGCGTTGCCCACGTAGAAAGAAGCAGACCCAGAGCCTAGAACATTTACACAGGAATTTTCCGAGTGGGAAAGCGAAGCCCTGAGAGAGGCTAGTCAGTCACCCAGGACCCTCCAGCAAGTTAGTGGCAGCGTGGTCGCAGAGCCCAGGCCCTCTGACCCTCAGGCCGCCACTCTTCACCACTACGTGACTTACTTGAAAATGGGGGTCTGCCTGGCCCTACAGATTTGCATCAAACTTCCACCTGCAAGGGGCCTGCTTTAGCAGAAGGTGATTTTTTTCAGGGTCCTTCAAGGGCTTCTTAGAGACTTCATTTCAAGGGCCAGGACCCTAGATGTTAACTAGACCACACTGCATCTGGCTTTAGCTCTTCAACATGCAGGAACCCCTAAGTGGCCTTTTCCACTGGCCTGTGAGGAGACCAGATCAGCTTTATACTTCATTCATTCACTCATTGATCAGCCAGCCAGCCAGCCAGCCAGCCATCCTTCCAATCGTCTATCCATCTGCCCATCTGTCCATCCATCCATGCAACCTTTCATCCCTCTGCCCATCCATATATCTAGCAAACATTTGGCAAGTGCCCCCATGTGCCAGGCACCTTGCTAGGACCTGAGGATCTGGGGATACTGAGATGCACAAAACAGAGCACTGAGGACAGAAAGAAAGAAAATTCAGTAGAGCAGGCGGCTTCTTGAAGACACTAGAGGTAAGCGCAGATGGCAGAAGGTGACCAGATAGGGAGTCAAGCCCCTGAGCTGCAGGCCCAGCTCTGTCACTAGCTTGCTGGTGGGGAGGGGATGTCTTAGACATGTCCCTTCCATTCTGTCTATGCTATGGTTTCTTCCTCCATCAATTGAGAAGGTTAGATGACCTCAGAGGGCAGGTGGGTACCATACTCCAAAGAAGACCTCTTGGATGAGTAGTCTTTTGAGTGGGAGGCTCCAAAGGGGCAGGGAACAGGTGTTCCCTTGATTTTCAGTGAGAGAATGAGGACCAGAAGATTCTGGAAGAATAAGGGAGAGGAAATGAAGGGTGAGACATCTACCCCTGCCCCTCCCCTCTCTGGATCTGCAAACCACTGCTCTGCTTTTCTTAACCTGTCTTGTGGGTCCCGAGTCCAGGTAACCGACAAGGCCCCTGCCCCTCTGTCCTTCCTCCCCCGTCCCAGCCCCTGCCTCCCCGCAGCTGTGCTAACCCACACGTAGCACTCTGCCCTCTGGAATTTATTTTAAGGTCTTGGCTTGTTTATTTATTTTATTTAGAGATTTCTCGGTGCTTTGTGGGGAGGAAAATTCGAATGGGGTGATTATGAAATACTATTTCACCTCGCTGTTCATTCACAACAAACAAAGAGAAATGATTGGTGATTAAAAATGCATTCTCTCTGCTTGTTTTCTTTTGTTTTACCATTATGGAAATATTATAAATGCTGAATACTAATCTGGACCTGCGGAGACCTCACAGACCTTCCCTGAGCGAAGGCTCCTGCTCTACCCTGGGGTGCCCTTCTGTGCATCCTTATCCTCTTGGGACCAGGTAATGGCTCAAACCCTCCCAAGGGCCCTGGCGTTGAGGTGGTCTAGGCTGAGAGGCCTTCCCTGCCCTTGGGGCCCCAGACCCGGCCATCACCCCGAGCAGCCCCGCTCAGTCCTCACTGAACAGGGCAGGAGTGTCCCCGCCTGCTGTCCTGGCTCCCTGCTTTCACAGAATCTGGTCAAGGAGAACAGAGCCGTGGATCTCAAGCATACTCGAGTCACCCAACAGTCACTGCCCAAGTGTTTCCTTCTCGAGTCAGGCTGCAGAGCCTCCCTCCCCTCACTTCCCTCCACCCCTTCCTGGCTGTGTGGCGTTGGGCATGTTGCTTTACTTCTCTGAGCTTCTGTTTATTCATCTACAAGATGGGGGTGAAAATGGTACCCACCTCCTAGGGTTGCTTAGAGGATTAAATGGGATCATGGACAGAACATCTTATCACAGACGAGGCCAGCAGAAGTGCTTGATAAATTATATCATTAACCTCCCTCCTTGGGGTTTCAGTTTCTCCCTCTGGAAGGTGAGAGAGCTATGCTGGCTGCTCTCTAAGCTTCCCCCAGTTCCGAGGGGCAAGGCTTCTGCCTCCAGAGCGGCGTGCAGCGGGGATGTCCTCACCCACCTTGACTTTCGCGGAGACCTTGGCTTCTGTCTGTAAACACAGTCGGAGGCTGCTCGGGAGCCCTGGCCCTCCTGATCAGAGGCTGCTTTCCACGGTCTCTTTTTGAGCCATAAACGGGGCACTGCCCCATTTATTTCGATCACAAACAAATAAATAAGAGGCAAAGGACCCGATCCAATTCCAAAGTGGTACACAGAGTCCAAACAGCGACTCCCGCAGCTCCGCGTTCCTTTTATCTTTCACTTTATTTAACCAAATTAACTGCTCTTCATGTCCCCTGCGTGTAAGTGTCTCTCTCTGTCATATAAAATACAATCACGCCTGCTTGCTACATGTTTCAGATACTTTATCATTAACATCAATTCCAGCCAAATTAGGAGTTTCTCCCAACATAATTGCCCTTCCCATTATCCAGCACTTTATTTTTTCAAAGCACTTTCCGACCATTAATTAGTTAACCCTTAGGACGCCCCAGAGCCGGCGCTCAATGTCACCCAGCTGGGAAGGAGGGACGGGGAGGGGTCAGGTGGTTTGTCGGAAGTCACCCTAGGTGTGGGGGCTGGGGGCCAGGACTGGACCTTGGAAATTCTCCCTCCAGGCAAGACTTTAACCAGATCTGAGCCGGTGGTCGTCCCCTACACCTTTACCTCCCCTCACTGCTGATGCCTGCTGTGGCCCACCAGAGACGGCTTGCTGGGGGCGGGGGGCGGGCAGGCAAAGGGAGCGGAACGAGACACCATCAGACAAAGGGACGAGCAGGTGCCGTGTCCAAGGCCAAACCATTTATTTGTTCCCACAATCAACAAGCTTCCCATTCAGGGCTTAAAAGGTGCCAAGTGACAGGCGTCCCCCCTCCCAAATGTCCAGTGAAATGAAGTGTGCTTGGCTTGGTGGTTTTGAGCTGTCTCTAGCAACCAAGGCGAGGGGAATCGGGAATCGTCTGGAAAACTGGATCTCTGGGGCACTCCTACTAGAGGTGGTGGCGACCGAGGACCCAGCTCCCTGGAAAATTCTGCCAATGCTTTTTCCTTTCCTCGGGTCCTGAGCTAGGACCCGAGCTAGGTGGACAAGTTAAAACTTTGGAGCTGACGTCCCAGGGTGGATGAGCCAGGGGGAGCCACCTGGATTTGAAAGCAAAATGATTTACTCCTTGGACAGGATTCTGGCTCGTCCAGACGAACTCTGCGTGTGGCTGCTAGGGATACATTGTCGAGCCACCAGTATTTTACATTTACGGCCACTCCACAGCCCTAACTTCTTTAATGATTTTTTTTCCCCTTAAAATACATGAGCTGGCTCCCACAGGGACATTGCCAGGAACCTTCAGAGAGGTTTTCCAAGCTGCTCATTAAGTCAGAGCAGAGTTTCACAGGCTCTTCGGTTTCAGTGGCACACCTACCTTCCTGCTACCTTGAGGCTGGGCCCATGCAAGCTAAGGCAGTCTTGCAGATAGATCACCAGTTACCAGCCTGGGAACCTTCCCCTGCCTCCCCCTACCTTTCCCATGCTACTTAGTAGTGAAGTCAGACTGCACGGAGCGTCTTCAATGCAAAAAAATAGGCCCACCAGAACACAGATTAACCATTTAGACTCCACGGACAGACACCCAGTGGTCCGAATCCCAGCTCTGCCACTTCCTAGCAGTTTGACCTTGGACAAGATGACCTCTCTAAGCCTCAGTTTTTCAAGTGTAAATGCAGTTGTTGCGAGGACTGTTTGAGACAAAGTATGCAGAGGTTTTGGCACAACGCCTGGCCGATAGTGAGCGCTCAGTGGACAGGAGTTATCATTTTGGTGACAGAGCACATTCCAGTTTTTACCGGGAGTTTCATTCTTCCAACCTCCTGCTTTCACTTTGTCTCCACCTAATTTCTTTCAGGCTCTGGCTCTGAATACGTAAGCAAGACGATGCGGCCAGACAAGACCCTTCATTTCGTGGAAGAGAATAGGCACGGAAGTGGGGAGAGACCCTGATGGTCCCAAGCCCCCTACCTGCTGCCCGACATGGAGCACCTTCCAGGCTGCCCTCCTGCCTCACGTCTGGCTCACAAGCACTAGGAGGGCAGGACACTGTCTGCTCCCTCCAAGGTTGGGTCCCCAGGGCCGAGCCGAGTGCCTGCATGTAGTAGGTTCTCCATAGATGGGTAGTATCAGAGATACTAGCTGAATGGCTGCGTTGTGCCTGGAACTGTACTCTTCCTTCTGGGTCCTGGGATCTGTGTGTGTGTGTCTTTTAAGCTTCTGGAACTCTGTGAAATAATAGGGAATAGCTCAAGACTGGCAAAGCCATGGTAAACTTTTCCCTCACTGCCCCTGTCTTTACGACCTCAATCAAACGGAAGATCTTCCTCATTCTCCCCTAACCAGTGATAGTCCTGCATTCAGTGTTCAGTTATTCACTCAACAAACACTCATCAAGTGTCAAGTCCAGCAGGCCTGGGTTGGAATCTCGGCTCCCCCACTCACCAGCTGGGAGAACTTCGGCCTTAGTCTTAACCAGACTGAGCCTCGAGCCTTTGTCTGTAAAAGGGGGTGAGCACGTCTACCCCACAGGGCTATTATGAGAATTCAGTGGGACACATAACGAGTGCCCAGGGCTTTGTGCAGTGTCCAGCATCAACGGCACCTCTTTGTGTTATGGGCTAAACCCGGTGCCAGGACGACAGGGGGTGCAGAGTAGAATCTGAGTCTCTGCCTGTGAGGAGCATGGATAAAGGCTCCTGCAGGACCACCAGCCCGGCACCCGTGCCTGGCCCAGCAGGTACATTGTAGACACTTGGTAAATGCTCGCTGAATAAATAACAACATGGCCAAGAGGACGAACACATGAAAGATAATGGTTCTATTAACCGGGGGCTGACCGCATGCCAGCCGTGTCCTGCAGGATTGCTTGTTCAGTCTCCCAGCAATCCCATGAGTAGACGCCATCATCGCCACCTCCTTACATGCACATCGAGACCCAAGGAGATTAGTGACTCACTCGCAGGCACGCAGGTAGCAGGTGCTGGGCCAGGAGTTGAACCTGGGCAGCCTGGCAGCAGATGCTGGTGCCTAATCCACTGAGCCGTGGTATAGCCTCCGGCAGACAAGGGAATGGAGGCGGTGACAGTGGGGGGCTGGGGGGCCAGGCACCGAGCTCCCCAGGGTCCCTCTCCACCGCAGCAGCCCGTGCCTGAGCAAGGGGAAGCATTTCCTCCTTCCTGACCACTCTCCCCGGCACATTCCCACCATTACCTACACAAGGAATTAAGACTCAAATCCTCGTTTGACACGATGCAGGAGGATGCTAAGTACTTAAGCGCTAATTAATTAGTGAGCCGTACCCACCGCCACCAGTCACTGTAGGAAACCTCAAACAGACCCCAAGAGCGCCAGTGCCCTTCCTGCGACGAGGCCAGGGCCCCAGTCAAGCACGGGGTACAGAAAGGAGGAGACCCCATGGCAGCCCCCGGCCCGGCCTCTGGTGAGAAGGGGGCTGGGTCAGCTCAGACCCCTGCCTTCCTGTCCTCAGAAACCAGCAGGGGCTGGAGTGTTGGGCCCCTGCCCTGGCCAGGACCCGGGACGTGCCTCTCCCACCCTCAGAAAGCTCGAGTTTGTCTGACTTTGCAATGGGCTCTCAAGGGAAGGCAAGACTCCAGGGGCTGCACTGCCCCTATATGTGGGCTGAGGTTCCAGCTTGGGGGGACGGGCCTTTTAGACAAGAGGGAGGCATCTTATTCCCCTAAACCAGGAGGTATGTGTTTTGGGGGGCTGGCCCAAGGGGCAGCCAGGCCTCCCAACCCTGATAGACAGGGGACCCCTAAGGCCGGCTGCACCAAGGCATGCCAACTTAGGACTTGGGCACTCTCCATCCCTCTTGACCTTGGTCTCAGCATCTGTGGCTGGACAAGGTCAGTCTCCCGGCAGCACAGGGTGGTAATTGAAAGCTAGGGCAGTGGAGGCAGACTGAATGGGCTCCCTGCTCCCTGCTCTGCCACTTCCAAGATGCGTGACCTCCCCCCAGTCAGCTTCTGAGCCTCGGTTTTCTCATCTGTAAAATGGGACTAACAGTTCTGCCTCCCTTGTGGGGAGAAGCAGGGGATACATGAAGCACCTCGTAGAGTGCCTGGTGCAGGGCGATCACTCAGGAGACGTCGTCAGTGTTACTGTGAGCATCTAGGCAGGGCTTCTTAACCTGTTTTGTTCCACGGACCCCTTTGCCAGTCAGGTGAAAACCACAGACCCCTTCTCAGAATGTAGCGGCAGATAGTTTGATGACACTCAACATCGGAGGTCAGAGAAAATAAAGATAAGTTGATTTTTTTCAATACAAGCTCACAGGCCCCCTGAAATCTTTCCGTGGACCCCTTGGGGGTCCATAGACCCTTGGTTAAGAACCCCTGATCTAAGGGCTCTTTGCACTTGTCTCGGCATTCTGTAGAGTGACCCATCGTCCTGCTTTTCCCAGGACTATCCCAGCTTTAGCGCTGAAGGACTCATGCCCCGAGAAGCCCCTCAGGACACACGGGCATGGCTGGTCACCCTACCTGTTGCCCTGGGTAGGACAGAGAGGGGGAGGGGAGCCCTGACGTTGTTGAGTAGAAGAGGTCTCTGTAATGCCTTCTCCCAAGTCCGGACTCACTCGGACCCCGGGCCCTGATGGCCCATCCCCAGAGGTGGCTAGACTTGGAAGGGGCCCACAGGGGTCTGGGGTCCTGGGTGGGCTCTGTGGGTGGCAGAGCCAGTACCTGCCCCTGGAGCGGGAGCTCCAGTAATATCCCCAGCCTTCTGCTGCCCTCAGGGCCGCCCCCTGCAGTATTTGTTTAACAATCAGCTCAGAAACGGCTTTGTTCAGGACAAAAATGAAAAACATTAGGCTGGGGCTTGTTGTTTTTAACTTGCCATCCAAATTCCTCCAGGTCCTTGGAAGAAGTAGATGGTATCTTGGCGCCATTGGCACCTTGAAGACTGGCAGAGGCAGGAGTTAGGGCACCCCTGGGGGCAGGGCCTCAGTTTCCCCAAGTGTTCAAGAGGAGAACTTCAGAGTGGGAGCTCAGGAAGTCAGGAGCTACTTGGTAAAGCTGAAATAACTATCATCCCATGCACTTTCATTGAAGCCTCCCAACCACCCAGGGAGCACGACCCCATTTTACAGACAAGGAAATTGAACCTCCGAGCACTCATCTGCAGCGCTGATATCAAAACCAAAACCAATCAGGGGTGGTGGGAGAGGGGAATGCCGTTTATCATCTCAGGGGAGCCAGAGTGTTTGCTTATTAAACAGCTTTATCGAGGGCTGAGGAAGTGGGCTGGAGGAAGGAGGGGAGGGGGCTTTGCCCCTTTCTGCAGAGTCAGCACCCGGCAGAACTCTCGGACCCCCAGGGTGGGTGGCCACCCTTCATGCCCAGCCCCCAGCCTGGGCAGCCCCCTGACTCCAGCCCTCTCCCCCACCATCCACAGGAGGGGGTAGCAGGTAGGAGCGCCCAGCTCACCTGCCAGTGCTGGCTGCCTGGCATGCAAATGGGCATGGGGCACAGACAGAGTGTGCCTGGGGAGGGGTGTGGGCACTCGGCGGCGGCCAGGCAGGGCCAGGTGGGCTGAGTTCGGCTTCTCCTCACCCCCATTATGCAAGGGGGAAACTGAGGCTTGGAGAGGCAGAGTCACTGGCTCAAGGCCACCTGATGGCAGAGCACAAATTGAATTTGAACCCAGGCCTGCCTGACTCTCAAGTCCCACAACCAGGAGGCTGGGTGGTATGAAGGGATGGCTCTGGGGTCAGGCTGCCGGGGCTCAAATCCTGACTCTCCTCCTCACAGCCGATGCATCAGTTACTTCGCCAACGTGTGCCCCTGTTTCTTTATCTGTACCAGGTGGGGACTCAAGGAAACAGTGCACGCAAATTGTAGGAGGAACTTGGCAGAGGTGCTGGCACCACTATCTGCAGCTGGAGTACTAGCCCTGTGACTTCGTGGCCCAGGCTGCAGGGGTCTCCCCAGGGCTCAGGGCCCACACCTGCTCCTCCTGCTGCTCCCTCCCGCCGCTCCTTGGAATGGTTCTTTTCTTCCTCAGTCCCTAGTTCTGGCCCATTCTAGATGCCCCGGTCTTGCCAGAACCACCCGAGACCGTGTCTGCCTGTGGCCTGAGCAAGTGCCAATGGATCTGTGCCCTCGCAGGTGCCCACCACCCTTCCCTGCCCCCCAGTGGGGTGGGGGCACCCCGGCCTGAGACCTGGGGCCTAAGTTCTTGCCCAGTTCATCCTCAAACTCACACCCGCCTCTCCCCAGCTCTGGGCCTCAGTGTTCCCATCTGTAAGCAGAAGGTTGGACTGAACAAGCCTCCGGGGCCCCAAGACGCTAAGATGTGGGAACCCCAGGAAGGAGGAGCAGTAAGTCCAGCCGCCCTCAGGCTCCCCTGGAATTCTGCAGCCTCCTAAGCGTCCCAAGGTTGGCCCCATCCACCTGCTGTCCCCAAGGCAGCAAATCTGATCCGTCACTCCCCTGCTCAAAAGCCATCAGAGGCTCCCCAAGGCCTGCAGGATCTATGCCAGATTCTTTTCCCTGACTCACAGGGTCCTGCCTGGGGTGGCCGCCCCTTCTCCAGCCTCTGCCTCTCCTCTCCACTCCCCCTGCTCAGACACACTGGCCTTCTGCCCTCCCTCAAAAGGGCCACGTGGTCTCGCCCCCGGGCCTTTGTTTACCAGCTTAACCATGGGTACCTGCTCCTCCTCTGAGCTCCCAGAGAACCCTGCTTTCCCCAGAATGACATCACCTGGTCCCCGCCCTCCAGGAGCGTGGAGTCCAGGCCAGGAAGTGAAGCAAATGCACAGGCACTCACTCCTTCATTCACTCAGTTCATTTTTCATTTCACAAGCATTTATTAAGCATTTATTGAGTACCTACTATGCACTTTCTGCCAGGGACTAAGCTTGGGGAACCTGCGTTCCTGGGGACCTGGAGACTTAGGAAGTGCTGTGAGAATGTAGGAAGCGGTCTCCCTCTCCCGCGGGCCTAAGAGCACCCACAAGGCTGGGTCCATGTGTTCATAATTACTGCTCCCCTCCCCCCCAGAGAGCTCAACCAGCCAGCGTGTGCTGGAGAGAGCGGAAGGATGACGCGGGCT
>JAQZBX010075537.1:0-14581 GCA_029593785.1 Cabassous unicinctus
GGTGACAGAAAGGGACATAGGAAACCTCTTTCCCAAGAATAGAGGTGGGCACAACCATCACTGATCATGGCTTTTGATTAGTGAATTTGGATCACTAGGTCCCAGCTCTATGCTATTGTTTCAATCTGCCCCAGACAAAGGCTGCAGCAGCTGTTGTTTCAACCCCACCCAGGTCAGGGGTGGGGACAGTGGATACTTAAAGACACAGTGCTTCCTGGGGGCTGCAGGGCGAGTTAGCAGGTGGGCTGGGAAAAGCTCAGTGTGGGGAGCTGTCAAGGAAGGTTTTGATGCCCTTTCTGATCCCCTCCCCAGGGCACTTTGGAGCCAGTCTGTGCCCCTCTCATGGGTCTCTGGCCCGGTTTCAGCTGGAAATAGTGACTTGGGAAAGTCTTTTCTTGGGTGACTCTCCACCAAGAATTTGCCCTCTGGGCAAAAGCTGCTAGAAACAATGAAAGGAGTATAAAAGTATAAAGAGGCAAAACAAAAACGAACAGAACAGATCAAGATTCCTGGAGAAGGAACAGAGGAAAGGGTGCTTTCTCCAGGAGGTGAAACAATTGCACAAAATGTGCAATCTTAAAAATAGTACCACATATCCAGGGCAAGAATCAAAAGAAGAGCTGAAAAAATCTGATCAGTTAAACATGGGCTATTCTAAAGGTCTAAAATAAGGTGGACTAAGCACCAAAGAAGAGCTTTAACACAAAGCCAATCAATAATAAATCCCTAGGCAAGAGAGAGAAACTGACCTTCAGAGTAAACTCATCAAGATAATCAGATTTGTAGATACCAGCAAAAAAATTACAAGCCATACTACTAAGAAACAGGAAGATATGGCCCAGTCAAGGAACAAATTAAAATATCAGAGGAGACACAGAATTTGGAACTTATTAAAGAAGTTCAAACAAGTCTCCTAAATCAATTCAAGGAGATGAAGGAAAATATGGCTAAAGAGATAAAGGATATTAAGAAGATGTGTGAGCATAAAGAATAATTTAAAAGTATAAATAGAAAAATAGAATTTATGGGGATGAAAGGCACAATAGAAGAGATTGAAAACACATGAGGCACACAAAGTAGATTTGAACATGCAGAAGAAAGAATAAGCGATCTAGAAGGCAGGACAATTGAAATCTTATGGACAGAAGAACAGATAGAGAAAAGAATAGAAAAAATTGAGCAGTGTCTCAGGGATTTGAGTGACAGTACAAAGTGCAAAAACATATGCATCATTGGTGTCCCAGAAGGAGAAGAAAAGGGAAATGGAACAGTCAATTATCATTTTTTTTTGGAAAGGTAAGGAGCTCCAAATAGCCAAAAATGTCTTGAAAAAGAACAACAAAGCTGGAGGACTCACACTTCCTGACTTTAAAGCATATTAGAAAGCTACAGTGGTCAAAACATCATGGTAGTGCCATAAGGGTATACAGACCAATGGAATCAAATTGAGACTTCAGAAATGGACCCTCACATCTATGACCAATTGCTATTTGACAAAGCTGCCAAATCCACTCAACTAGGAAAGAATTGTCTTTTCAACAAATGGTGCTGGGAAAACTGGATCTCCATAAGCAAAAAGATGAAAGGTGACACTTATCTCATACCATATACAAAAATTAACTCAAAATAGATCAAAGACATAAATATAACAATCAAGACTATGAAACTCCTAGAAGAAAATATAGGGAAGCATCTTCAAGATCTTGTGGTAGGCAATGGTTTCTTAGCTTTTATATCCAAAGCACAAGCAATGAAAGAATAAATAGATAAATGGGACCTCCTCAAAATTAAAATTTTTGTGCAAAGGGCTCTTTCAAGAAAGTGAAAAGACAATCTACTCAATGGGAGAAAATGTTTGGAAACCACATCTGATAAGGCGTTACTATCCAAAAAATATATATAATGAAATCCTAAGACTCAGCAATAAAAAGACAAACAACCCAATTTTTAAAATGGGCAAAAGACTTGAATAAACATTTTTCCAAAGAGGAAATACAAATGCTTACCAGCACACATGAAAAAAATGCTCAATATCACTAGCTATTAGGGAAATGCAAATCAAAACCACAATGAGATATCATTTCACACCCACTAGAATGGCCTTCTTTAAAAGGACAGAAAACTACAGTGTTGGAGAAGATGTAGAGAAATAGGAACATACATTCATTGCTGGTGGGAATGTAAAATAGTGCAGCTACTGTAGAAGACAGTCTGGTGGTTCCTCAGAAAGCTAAGAATAGTGCAGCAGGTATAGCTCAGTGGTTGAGCATGCCCTTCACATGTACAAGGTCCCAGGTTCAATCCCTGGTACCTCCTAAAAAAATTAAGAATATAAAAAAAAGAAAGCTAAGTATAGAGCTACCGTATGACCCAGCAACCCCACTACTATGTATATACCCAGAAGAAATGAAAGCAGGAACTTGAACAAATATTTGCACACTGATGTTCATAGCAGCATTATACACAATTGCCAAAAGATGGAAGCAGTCTAAATGTCCATCAACCAATGAATGGATAAAAAAATGTGGTACATACATACAATGGAATATTACTCAGCTATAAAAAGGAATGAAGTCCTGTTGTATGCGACAACGTGGATGAACCCTAAGGACATTATGTTGAGTGAAATCAGCCAGATGCAAAAGGACAAATATTGTATGCTCTCACTGTTACAAACTAATTGTAATAAGCAACTCATAGAGTCAGAATCTAGGATATAGTTTACCAGGAGAGAGACTGGGGTTAGAGAATGGGGAGTTGATGCTTAACTTGTACAGAATTTCTCTTTAGGCTGATGGTAAAGGTTTGGAAATGGATGGTGGTGATGGTAGCACATTACTGTGAGTGCAATCAACACTAAGTTATATGTAAGTAAATATGGTTAAAAGGGGAAACATTAGGGTCTATAATGTTACTAAAATAAAAACTAAAAGATAAAACATAGGACTGTACAACCCAGGGAAACTTGCTGTTGATGGACTGTAGTTAATAGTACAAATATAAGAATGTTCTTTCATGAATTGTAACAAATGTATGATACTAATGCAAAGTGTTAATAATAGGGTGGTATATGAGAAAAATACACCTAATGTAAATAATAGACAATAGATAGAACTATTTTAATAATCTTTCCTCATTTTTAACAAAGATAACTCTGTTTAAAAAGTACAATTATTTTTAAAAAGTGTAATCATCATTTGTAACAAATATTCCACACCAATGCAAGGTGTTGAGGGGGAGTGGTGTACGAGAATCCTGTATGTTATGCATGATTATTCTGAAAACTCACAACTTCTCTAATAAAAAAATAAATCAAGAAATGAGAGAGAGGATAGAATTAGCATACAGGGGCTTTAAAACAGTGGTTAAAACTATGCTCAAGTTAAAAAAAAACATAAACATAATCAGAAAGAAATGGGATATTAAAAAAAACAAATGGAACTTCAAGAGGTGAAAAATACATTAAATGAAAAATTCACTAGATGGGATTAACAGCAGAGTTGACACTGTAGAAGGAAGTACCAGTAAACTTGAAGACATAGCAGTAGAAATTAAATTGAAGGACAGAAAGACAACGACTCAAAAAACCACATTGTCTCAGTGACCTGTGTGACAATATCAAGCAGTCTAATATCCATGCAATTGGCACTACAGAAAGATAGGCGAAAATAGGGGGGAAAAGTGTTTGAAGAACTATTGGACAAAATGTTTTCACAAATTTCATGAAAATTATAAATCTACAAGATCCATATGCCATATATCACAATACAATATGATAAAGTTGTGAAAAGCAGTGATAAAGAGAATATCTTTAAAGCATCCAAAGAAAAAAGGCACACTGTGTACAGAGGAACAAAGATAAAAATTATCATAGTTGTCTTGTCAGAAATAATGCAATCCAGAAGATACTAGAAAATATCTTTAAAGTGTTGAAAGGGAAAAAAACTGTCAACTGAGAATTCTTTATCTAACAAAAATGTAATTCAAAGATAAAGGTGAAATAATGACTTTTTCAGACAGGCAAAAGATGAGAGCATTTATTGCCAGCAGATCAGGACTTAAAAAATATACAGTAAGTTCTTTAGGCATTTAGAAACTTGGATCAACACAGGGCACTAAAGAGATCAGGAAATGATAAACATGCGGGCAAATAGACATTATTACCTTATTTTAAATTTTTATGTAAAAGATAATGATTTAAAGCAAAAAATGCATTGTGGGGTTAATAACATATGTAGCAGTAAAATATCTGACAACAATAGCAGCAAGTACAGGAAGGGGAAATGGAATTATACTACGTAAGATTTTTTAGTCTATGTGAAGTAGTATAATACTATTTGAAGGTAGTCTGTAATAATAATTAGGCATATCTTAAACCCTAAAGCACAACTACAAAAAAATAAAGTGGTGTAGTTAGCAAGTCAAGAGTGAAGACAAAATGGAATTCTAAAATATGCACAATTAATGCAAAAGAAGACATATAAAGAATTTTAAAAGGCAGCAAAGAATAGATGGGACAAATAGAAAACCAGTACAAAACGGTAGATATAAATCACAATCAATAATTACATTAAATGTAAATAATCTAAACATTCTAATTAATAAGAAGAGATTGTCAGACTGGATAAAACAGCAAGGCTCAACTATGCACTCTCTACCTGAAGCCTCAGTTAAATATAAAGATACAGTTTGGTTAAAAGAAAAGAATGTAAGATAGATTGTATGGTATGGGAATATATCTCAATAAAACTGCTTAATAAATAAATAATTGTGCAAGAATAGCCAAAAATAGCAGCTATGTTCAGCAGGGAAAACAGAGAGAGATTGAGAGGTGAAGAATTTTCTTGTTTGTCTGTTTATTATTATTGAAATAATGAAAATGCCTAAAAATGATTCAAGTGATGAGTACACAACTATGTGATTATACCAAATACCATTGATTGTACACTTAAGATGAATTGTATGTTTTAATAATATGTATCAATAAATTTGATTTATTAATAAAAAAGGAAAAAGGTAGAAGAAGATAAACCATGGAAACACTAACCATAAGAAATCCAGAGTAGTTATATTAATATCAGACAAAGTACACTTCAAAACAAAGAATATTACCATGGGTAAAGGAGCTATTTCATAATGATAAAGGGATCAATTCATCAAGAAGACAAAGGAATCCTGAATATATATGCACCCACTAAAAGAACTTTAAAATGCAAGAAATAAAAACTGACAGATCTGAAAGGAGAAACACAAATCTACAATTGTAGTTGGAGCTTTCAAAATCCCTCTCAGTAATAGAACAAGTAGTCAGAAAATCAGTAAAGATGTAGAGTATTTGAAAAACACTATCAACTAACGATAGAAATTACATTTATAGTGCGCTCTACCTGACAACAGCAAAATACGCATTCCTTTCAAGTGTATATGCAACACCTACCAAAATAGAATGGAATGTAGAACAAGTCTCAAAAAACTTAAAAGAAAGACTATTCTTAACACTAATACAAAAGACCATACTAGTTCGGAATTAAATTAGAAATCAATAGCAGAAAGACAAATGAAAACTATTCAAATATTTAGAAAGTAAACAATACACTTCTTAATACCCAATGGATCAATGAAGAAATCACAAAGGGGATTGGAATGTATTTGAACAACATAAAACTGAAAATACAGCATATCAGATTTTGTGGGATATAGGTAAGTAGTGTTTGTGGGATATTTATTGCTTTAAATGCTTATATTAGAAAACAAGAAAGTGACCTAAAATTTTACCTTAAGAAGATAAAAATAATAAGCATATACTAAACCCAAAGTAAGTAGAAGGAAAGAAATAATACAGATGAGAGTGGAAATCAATGCAATAGAAAATGGACAAAATTTGAAAGAACACCAACTACTGATAGATGCAGCAGCAAGCTTCAACCTCAAAAACAGCCCGAGCCAAAGTTACCAAACAGAAAAGACTTCATATTGTATGATTCTATTTATGTGAAATTCTAGAAAAGGCAAATGCAAACTAGAGTGATAGAAAGTAGATCGGTGGTTGGCTGGATGTAAGGGAGAGGTGATTGACACAAAAGAGCATGCGGGCATTCTTTGGCGTGATGGAAATGTATGTGGTGATGGTGACAAGGGCACATACCTTCATCAACACTCATTGAACTGTACACTTAAAATGTGTGTATTTTCTTATGTGTAAATTAAAACTAAATATAGTTGTCTAAATAGGATAATAAAGACATGCCTTCCCCCCGCCATCTGCACAATTCATGGCACACAACAGGTGCTCAATAAATGTTATTTCTCACTACCCCAGTCCCACCCCTGTAATTTCCCTCTGTCATTCTTGCTCACCCTCCTACACTTTTTATACCCCTCTGCTTCCCCAAATTCCTCCCAGCATTCAAGGTGCAGCTAAAGCCCTCTTCCTCCCTCCTTCAGAGCTTTTACAGCGCTCACCATTTGTCTCCCCAGCACCCCGCAGGATTATCAGTTGACATATGTCACTCACCACTGGTTTTTAATTCCTCAAGCATGACTACTACTTTTCTCTTCTGCAGCCTTATCACTACCTGCTACGATACTTCCAGGAGGATCTTCTCACTGTCTCTTGCTTGGAATGCTGTCTCCACTCTTGCTGGAACCCTGAGGACCTTCTGTCCCCGGCCAGGGAATTCTCCGAGGAGAGAGGCTGGTCTAGAGAGACAGTGTGGTGGCCTGAAGAAAATCGGCTTTGGAGCCCAGCCATCCTGGGCCTCAGTCTCAACCTCATCCACTACCTGGGTGACTCTGGCCAAGCTACTTTGCCGATCTGAGCCTCAATTTGCTGATCTATAAAATGGGCATGAACATTGGGGTGAGATGAGAGAGAATTGTGCTGAGCACCTGGCGCCGGAAGCTGCTGTCATCAACACTGGTGAGTGGATGCAGGATCAGGCCCAGTGTGGCACGGTGTACATGACGCTGGTGCCCCTGTTCAGAGAGCACCTTGACCTGTGGACCTTTTGCCAGTTGTGAACTCATTTCCCCAGAGAGGAGGGAAACGGGCTGGGTCTCGGGACTCCATATCCCTCGCTAAACTTGCTGTTTCTGCAGCCCCAGCCACACAGCTGGTTGTACTTACTGCTCTAAATATGTATCCGTCCTGCTTGCCATGTTCACATTTCAGAATACAGTACCACCCTAGGGGAGAAAACCTCAATCATGCCATGCATTAAATAAAAATTAATACCATGCATTTACATGGTATTGCATGACTGCCTCTACGAACAGCAGGCTCCCAGCATCTCTGTACTCCAGGGGCTGGCACTCCACTTTCCCCCAGGACATAAGCCTGGTGGTCCTGGGCAAGAGGAATCCTTCCAGAGCAGGGAGGGGCCTTCCTAGCCAGGGATTCCAGAAAGTAAAAGTCTTTGACTGCCTGGTAAAAGTTCACTTCCAAAGAGGCCAAGAGTCAGAACACCTGGTTCTGCCTTCAGATATCCTGAGTGACCAAGGGCTTGTCAGCCAGCATCTTTGGACGTCTCTTTACCCATCTGTGGATAATCGCTTATCTCCACTGGAGCTATTCTGTGACTATCTCTGAAATGAATGAGGCAGACATCTTTGTCTCTGTGTTTGTATTTGTCTACGTCCTCAATGCCTAGAGCAGTGCCTGTCACATAGTATATACTCCATAAGTGTTTTTTTGAGTGAATGAATATTGTAAGATGGAAATCATAAGCCCCTGGTTAGATACGAGCTTTGCTCTCTTCCCCCATGGAAATGACTTCCTGGGGCCTTCTCTGAGGGCCTTCCTGGGGTAACCCTGCTCTAGCCAAAGCTTCTGCACTTACCTGACTGTACATTACCCTATACCGACTTCTGTTTTCTGTTTGTTGTGTTGCCCCAGGTCCTCTTCCCTGAATAACTGTGAATGCTACGAAGGAGAGACTTGGAATTCTTTGGTGTATCCCATATTACAGAGCTCAGTACAAGAGGTGCCCAATAAATGCTTCTTGGATAATGACTGAAAGGGCACAGTATCTCATTACAAGATGTACTATTAAAAGGTTTGCATTTAAAAAGATGTGTACACTCAATTTATGCCTTAAGACTTATTACAGAGGAATTTGGTTTTCCTTCTGACTCCAGGCTTTGACTGCCCTGAGGTTGATGAAGAGCCCTGGACTAGGAATAAGGACGTTGGCTCTGTGTCCTAGCCCTGCCACCCATGTGTGTGGGGTCTAGAGCGAGCCATGTACCTTTGTCCATCCCCTTACCTGTGCAGGTCCTTCCCGCTCCAGGCAGAGAAGGCCTCCAGAGGATGCAGGGTCTTGGGGGGTGGAGGTAGGGAGGAGGCCCAGATTCTCCTCCTGCTCCTCCGTATGCCCCACCCACACCGTCCCTCTGCGTCCTCTGACTCCCCCAGGGGCCTTCCTGGCCATGATCCTCCTGCTAGTCTCCGTTCTCCATCTTTGTACCCCCTTTTCTCCTTCACAGCACTTAACACAATTTGTCCTCATCAGTTTTTCTTGTCTGCCTCTCCCCTACCAAAGTGCCAGGTCATCCGAGGTGGGACTTGGCCCAGGCAGCGCCTGGATGAAGAACTGAGTAGATGGTGTGGCTGTGCAGCGGGATCTAGAGTGTCACAGTTAGAAGTATAGGACTGTGCCTGTGTGAAGGTAGGGATCAGCATCTCCCCACACCGGCAGAGACCAAGAAATGGGTGTCGTATGACTGCTCTGAAAGCTGCCTCACGTTAAATGTCACAGTAAATGGCAGAGTCGGCAACAAAGCCTGAAGGCTGAAACCCTGTTTCCACATCCCATCCCCCTCCCCACGCACGTACGGAGCACTCAGTAGTCCAGGGTGAACCTGTTCCTAAATTCAGCCTGGCCAAAGGACACTCAGGTGTGCACATGCGGGTCTCCCAGGCAGCCACCACCAGCTACGGGGGCTGGAAAGAATGGGCTTCAATGGGCAAACCTACCATTTCCTTACTTAGCAGTGCATTTGTCTTTCCCAAATAACAGCTTTAAATAAGTAAGGCAAACTGTGAAAATCTTTGGTTAAAAATGAACGGAGGGGGCTGGGTAGGAATAAAAATCCTAACAGATGGACGCCGTGCCTCCCTCTCCAGCAGGTGGGAGCATCCGCGCCACCACATCTGTGAAGGTCTTATTTTTATCTGCACGCTCAGTTCTGTGCATTCAAGAGGGTCCAGATTGCACAGCCAGGCCAGACCAGAGCAGCTCTTCAAAGGAGGACCTCGGGCTGGCCTGGGCCTCACCTACAGTCGCATGGCAGAGAGAAAGGAAGGCAGGACCACCCACTACGCATGGCCCTTGGGAGGGTCCTCCTTGGACCACTACTGGTTTCTGGAGGAGGGTCTTGTGTTCCCAGCCAGATGGCGCCCCACTTGCAGGCAGCATCCGGCAGATCTCCTCCAACATCCCTGCAGCCACCATCTTTACCAGACTGCCTGTGTTCCCTGGTATTTCCTCAGGTCAGGCCCAGCCATAACCCAGGCACATTTCCCAAC
Organism: Cabassous unicinctus; assembly: GCA_029593785.1. NCBI lineage: Eukaryota > Metazoa > Chordata > Mammalia > Cingulata > Chlamyphoridae > Cabassous > Cabassous unicinctus. The sequence continues at coordinate 9,527 of JAQZBX010075537.1, forward strand.
ATGCCCATCAGTTTGGGACCCAGGCTGAACGGGTGAGGCCACTTCTCATTAGCATTTCCCCCTCCATGGTTCCCACTGCATGGCCAGGGCTGGCCTCCTTGCCAAGTCCCCTCCAATTCCCACACTGGTGGGCACTGACGCAGCACTGAGTCTACCTGGATCCACAAAGCCTGGGCCTTGATGGAGGGCTCCCCTTTGAAGCCAGTGATCATCTCAGTGGTGCCTGCCATTTAGCAAGCTCTTGCTAGACCAGACACTGTGCTAAACTTAGATGCAGAGTCGTACTAAATCCTTACAACAACCCTACAAGGTGGGTATCATCATCATCATCAATCCCCATTTTACATAGGAGGAAGGACAAAGAACTTGCCCTAGGTCCCAGAGCTAGGAACGGTGAGCCAGCCCTCAAATCCTGGCAAAACAGGCTCCCTGGGTTTTGCTCTAAACTCCAACTTGGCCCTAATGGTATTTCACAGACCACCCTGGCCTTACCTGTTCCAAAGACAGGACGAGTGCAGGCTCTGGGTGAGAAGCTGCCTCTTGGTGCTAGCCACCTTGGCCAAGCCATTGCCCCTCTCTGAGCTTCATAAGGGGGTTTATGATAGAAGCAACCTCATGGGGTAATTGGGAGGGTCAGATGTGTAACAGGCTTAGCATAGTACCTGGCACAGGAAGCACGCCACAAAGCCTCTGTCATTATAGAGAACACGGCTGTTCCCACTGGAACATTCCAGGCCTCTCCGTCTGACCTCATGGCTCCTCCAGGAGACTCATGAATTAACTTTCAATATCCACTCTTTTTAAATTTCTGCCTCTCTATCATTCTTCCACCTTCTCTGTTTCTCCTCCTCCCAACCCTGACATATCACTGAATTTGGTTAATTCATTTTAATGCTCAGAGCCCCAGAGCCCTGCATGTGACAGATTGAGGGGGTGGCTGGGAGGGGGTGGCGAATGGAGGAGCTTGTGCAATAGGACATAAATAAGCTTGCATAGGCTTCTCTTTTTAATTGCCGATTTTATCCCACCACTAAGCAATTTTTGTTTTGTCTCCTCCTGAATAAGTGGGAAGGTTTTTTGTTCGTGTGTCCCTCCCCAGCACGCAGCGCAGTAGGTGCTCGGTGGGTGCTGAGTGAGTCGAGGCACGTGGCGCTCGCTGCTCATTGACTGCTCTGGGACTGCCCTGGCAGAGAAGAAGCCTTCAACCAGTGTCGGGCTGGTGAAGGAAACGTGTCCGGTTTTTTCCCTCTTAAAGGACACGCCATCTTAAAACCCCGACTCAAGCTGCGTGGCTTATTGTCATTCCCCTTGACCTCTGGCTCCTCTCGGCTTTGCGAATGGCAGGGCTGGGTGACACCGGCAGGGCGGAGCACACGTGAAGAGGGACTCCGGTGCTGTCCTGCAGGATATGATTCCGGCAGTGCCGAGATAGCCCTTCCGATGGTCTGAAAAATGCCTTCCTCACCACTGGAAGGGAGGCCCTTTGGGTGCCTCTCTGAGTGGCGCTCTGAAACCGCAGGTCCTTGCCCCATCATTTACTGAGCAAATCAAATTCTTCACACAGCCTGAGCCACGGCTTCCTTCCCGATGGAGCGGGACCAACATCCTGCCTCACGAGCTTGCCCAGAGGGCACCCAGTTGACGGGCTGGCACTCAGCGGCCACTTTCTGCTCTGACAGCCAGTTGAGCACAGGCCACTGAGGAAAGAATCCTGAGGGCGGGAGAAGAGGGAGAAGAAAGGAAGGGAGGAGGATTTTGGGTGTGTCAGGCCTGGAGTGGTGGGAGGGGAGGGAGTCATTTACCGGCACAGTCAACAAACAAGGATTGGGAATATAAAGCCAGGCATTGTCCTAAGTGCTGAGGAAGGAAAAAGGAATTTTATTTATAATTTATATTCCACCTACTTCCAAGGAGAAATTGAAGGTGACTCACAATGAAAAACACATATGCAGCAAGATCACTAAAATAGAAATAGAAGATCAAATCCAGGAAATGGAGAAAGGAAACCAATGTTTATTATGGCCGCGTGCCAAGTGCTTGAGTGAATCCGTCATTTAATCCAACAACGCAGAAAGGAAGATATCATCCCCATTTCACAGATGAGGCAGACAAGGCTCTGGGAGTGAAGAGGCGAGCCCAGGGCAAGGAAAGGCAGGGCCGAGCTGTCCGCCAGGCACAGCAGGAGTTCACCTACAGCTACCGGGCTTGCAGGGGCCCAGGAAAATGCTTTAAAATTTCTTTTAAAATCAGGAGTAGAAAAGAATTTTTAGGTCAAAGAAAATGTTTTAGTATATGATATTAACCTATTTGTCATCATACTATCAGTCACAAGATATAATTCTTAGTATTATTTGTGGAGGAAGCGACCTATAAATGGAAAAGTGCCATGAGCCCCCAACGGTCACAGTGTGGCCCCGGGTCACATGCTCAGACCTGCCTAACCTGACGCCATGCGCTTCCCACACGAGTGTACTTGCTGCAGCCAAGGTATGAGGCAGTTCTCCATTTCACAGAAAACATGTGTAGTGGGGTCACATTTACTCACTCTACAATGCTGTGGTGGGGGAAATGTCATCTTCCGCTCTGCTTTATAAGTACTCATTTTTCTTATCAGTTCTACTGGGTAGCAGGGGAGAAAATAACTACATTTTGCCAATTTGGTAAACTTCCAGTCTGATTCAGTCATTAAACCGTGTCTTGTAGGTAACTTGGGTGACTCAGGTACATCTCAACCTTTTAGAGACACTGCCTCTGCCTCCTCAACTCCAACATGGCGAATGCTTCTGACCAGATCCCCGTGGCAGCCAGGAGAAGGCCCTTGGATTCGCGACGTGGACCCTGGGTCCTTGCTGCTCTCCGCCGCTCCCTGGCCCAGTGAGCACTGTGGTGGGACGGTTCCCTTCTTGCTCTCCAGGATGCTGGGCCAGGACCCACTTCTGGAGCCCGTGAGCCCTGCCAGCCACACTGGGGGCCCCTCGCCAGGCCTCTGCTGTCCTGCTGGCTCTCGGCACTGCTCACATGCTGTCTTGGGCTCCCCTCCCCGCCAGTTCCTGCCTCACCTCCGTGCCATCGTGTGAGAGCCTCTCCTGGGCTTGTCGTTACCCCAGCATGTCTGGATAAGGGTACCTCTAGCTCAGACACTCATATTTCATAGTTCTCTGGATGCTTTAAAAACTCTCAACCTGCCAGGTTGTACCCTGACATATTGGGGGGGGGTGGTATGAGTGATGGTGGCAGTGGTAGAAATGAATCCTGTTGCCTTATCTACATGTTCTTTCTCTCAGCCCTTTTCCCCCATCAGGATGGAAGGATCTGGCTTTCCCCTCTTCCTCATTTGCAATCTAGTCAGCCAGGCCTAGCTCTTAATATGTTAAATGAAAACTAAAGGCATTTAGAAAACCATTTCTTTTTTTTTGCAATGATTAGCTTTCCATCTCAGAATCTTGCAGCAGACCCAGACAAAAAATCTAATTTGAAAATGTTAAGCCGGTATTCCATCTGCCTCCTCCTCACCGTCCCCTCCTCACCTCCTGCTCCAAACATTGCCACAAGGAACAAGAAACCCCAAAACAGTAAGATTTACAGGCTTTGAAAATTCACCTAAAAATTATGCAGACAATTGTTAACCATAGTGCAGAAACACATTAGTACAACAGGAGAGGCCAATGATGCTGATGCTAAATTCCAAAAGCAATGTAGTCCTTCTATAAGGAACACTAAAGAGCAGGATGAGCACACTCTTCAACACTTATTTTGTAAACTTTCTTCCAATGGATGTTTCTTTTATCAGCTATCAATAAAATAGCTAGAACAGTAGGTACTTTTCTGGTGAAACGGACCTAAATTGGTGAGTAAAACTGCCATATCTGGTGTTCTTTCACCTGGATGCAGCTTAGGTACCCCAGAGAAAATGTCCCCACCTGGCATAGCATGTGTCCATTCTTCCTGGAAGGGTAGTATGAGGGAGGAAAAGCACTGTCCATCTCTCCTCTCCTGAAGGAGGTCAGTGGAGATCAAAAGAAGCAGGAGAGCACAGCCAGTCTCTCAGCCATCAGAGCCTTTTTTTTAATTTATTTTTTTAACTTTATTTTGTACATTTAATAATTGAAAATATAAACAATTAAAAAGTAAAAAGTAAACACAGATAAATAAATATATACATTTCTCAATTAAATGTAATGGATACATATAAATTTTTTTTTAATCAAACAATATGTTACACAATATATTTGGTTCATAGTAACGCATTCATACAGTATTTGTCCTTTTGTATCTGCCTTGCTTCACTCAACATAATGTCCTCCAGGTTCATCCATGTTGCCATATGCTTTATGACTTCATTTCTTCTTACAGCTGCATAATATTCCATCGTGTGAATAGACCACAGTTTGTTTATCCATTCATCTTTTGATGGACACCTGGGTTGTTTCCACCTTTTGGCAATGGTGAATAATGTTGCTATGAACATCGGTGTGCAGATGTCTGTTCGTGTCACTGTTCTCAGTTCTTCTGGGTATATACCCAGTAGTGGTATTGCAGGGTCACGTAGCAAGTCTATATTCAACTTCTTTAGGAACTGCCAAACAGTCCTCCATAGTGGTTGTACCATTCTGCATTCCCACCAGCAGTGAAGAAGTGTTCCTATCTCTCCACATCCTCTCCAACACTTGTAGTTCTCTGTCTTTTTAATAGTAGCCATTCTGATAGGTGTGAAATGATATCTCATTGTAGTTTTGAATTGCATTTCCCTAATCATTAGTGATGTTGAGCATTTCTTCATGTGTTTTTTTGCCATTTGTATTTCTTCTTTGGAGAAATGTCTATTCAAGTCTTTTGCCCATTTTTTAATTGGGTCGTTTGTCTTTTTATTGTTGAGTTGTAACATCTCTTTATATATCCTGGATATTAAACTCTTATCAGATATGTGATTTCCAAATATTTTTTCCCATCGAGTTGGCTGCCTTTTCACCCTTCTGACAAAGTCCTGTGAGGTGCAAAAGTGTTTAATTTTGAGGAGGTCCCATTTATCTATTTTTTCTTTTGTTGCACGTGCTT
>JAQZBX010075538.1:0-14580 GCA_029593785.1 Cabassous unicinctus
CTGGTACTCTGAACTACATTTCTGCCCTTATGCACTCAGTCATGGCATCATTAGACACGATGGAAGGGAGACTCATCATCTGTATATGTGCCTACACAGGAATTACCTGGGCCTACAGAGAGATCAAAACTGCCCATCATTATAAGGGAGCCTCAGTGGCCACAAGGCCTAGCACAGCTGGCTGTGCAGATTACCACAGACTCTGGCATAGTCATTAGTGTGAAAGGCTCATAGAATGTCCACATTCTTCTGGTCAGCTCAAGATTCTGAGAGCTATAAGGCATCACATAGGGCAACCTGGTCAACTCTGTCAGGCATAAGATCAACCCTCAGCAGTTCACCAAAAGCAGACAAACAATGGAAAGACATTTTAGTGTATTTGATACTATTATCACCAAGAACCTGAGAGATGCTCAAATCCTGTGATTGACACACCTCAAGAACATTAACAAATAGAACTGAAATATCAATTGGCTCTCAGCCTGGTGTCCAACACCCTTGATGCAAAGGTCTTAGAGAACATCAGCACCCAACCTGAGCCTCTCTTCCATGATGACTGCCTCACTGTCAACTGGTTTCTGTGAAGAAGAACAGTCAATCACTCAATGAATACACATACCCACTATAGAAAAAGAAAGACTAGAAGGAAAATGTAAGATTCATAATGGTGATTTTTAAATGGTAAGATTTCAATATTTTCAAATCTTCTATAATTGATTGTCTTTACCACAAAAGAATAGTATGAAAAATGCAATAGAATTTGTTGCCTAGGATTGAAACCAGTCCACCAAAATGGTTGCTTTTCATCAAGTGGAAATTCCTACAGAACATACGGTAAATGCAGGGTCAGCATGTTTGGATCCATGGAGGTTGAAATGATCTAGAATATGTCAAGAAGACACTGGCAATTTTGGCAACATAGGTGAGATACAGAACAAATAGGAGGTGCAATGGGACCCTATCATTGAATTGTAGCATGTATTTTAGTGCCATGTGTAGACTGTTACTTTAGGTTGCCATTAACTACAAAGACAAGCACTCTTATTTGCATTTCTTTCCTGCTACTCTCTTTGATCTTATTACAGTAAAAAGGATGTACTTGTTAATCCAAAAACTAGTATACTTGTTAATCCACAAAGTCCAAACACTCTACCTTCTTGTCCAAGGCCAAAGTACTCCCTAAGTTATTCATGGATAAAACACCAATGTGCTCAGAGATACTCTGTGTCCTCCTAGCCCACAAGAGGCAAATGATAGTGGAGCTTCCTAATGAATGAAAAAATGAGGCAGCCCTATCTAATGCTGAGGTGGGGTTATTATTCTTTTTCTAATACATAAATGCTACCTTTTTTGTTTCTTTCTTTTTCCATTGACTTCAGATAAGGATATCTAATCATGTATATTATATTTGAAACATACAATTTTCTAGGAGAGAAACGTGTCAATTGGGGTCATTTTCAAACTGACCCTTGATTCAAGAGGGCATCCACAAAAGGCAAAATATTTCAACTACATGGTAGGGGCCTTTTCCTCAGCAGCAATTTTCCTCTATTGATTATTTTATAATTACAAAGCAAAATGGTCTTGAGAGATGCATGTTCAAAAAAAGTATGTGCCTTTTGACAGATGTCCCTACACTTGTTTACAGGATGTTTGACTCAACCACAGTCTCTCATCTGTTTTTTAAAATGCACCAAGAGAACAAAGTACCTGAGCAAACACTACATAGCATGATCCAATCCTCAGAGTGTTTTCATTTCTGTAATTGTGCATGACACTGAGAGCATGCAAAAACAGTATATATCCTGGAATCACTCAGTTCTTGCTGGCTTTGTCTGGAGAGCCATTATGGTTCCATCTTCTGGTGGGAATGAGGATTAGGGTATGGTTAAAGAAAGTGATTTTCCAGGTAAAGAACTACAGTTCTTATAAGCATCAGTGTTCCCTTGAGGTGGCAAGCATTCTGTGTACAGGGACTGGGGATAGTCTATGTGCTAGTCTGTGAGGTGTGCTTGTGAATGTGGGAAGCAGAGGAGGGGGTTTATGTGTCCTGGAGAGGTGCAGTGGGATGCATATCCTTGAACACACTTCTAGCCTCCACTCTTCACCCAAATCCTAAATCCCATGATTAGGAATAAAACCTGAATTTGCTCTTATTTGAGAGATTGCTGTCCAGCTACCCCACAATACTTTCTAAGGCCTGGCAGGGTTTCTGGAGGACTTGTGTGAAGAGGCTACTGATTGGCTTCTTGCACACACTGGCTCTCATGCTCTTGCTGACCTAGTGTCCTGGAATGAACCAGGCCCACCACAGAGTCTCTGGATCACTGAGCTTAGGGTCCCTGCTTCTCTCAGAAACCACAGTTCTGGCAAAACAGGTTTGCCCTGTTCCCCAAACTCTACTCATGCTCCTTCTTATGAACTTTGCTTAGGCCACACAGGTGTTTTCCTGCACTGGGTCTCTTGGATATGCATAAATGTTTTCTTCCTTCTCTCTCCCAGCTGTCAACACTGTTCCAGAACAAGTTTGGTTGCAGAAATTATCCTATATAAGGTTCAAGAGAATAGATTTGGGAAGTAAGAAAAGATGAAGAGAAAGAAGAGGAAATGTGGAGCAGGTCAGAAGAGGGGAAGGGAAACAAGTATATATGGAAGCCATTGGTTTTCTAGCTTTCTTTTTGGCACTTTAGGAATTTCAGCAAAGCTGAGGGGAATAATAGGGTAGCTGCTATTTTATATGAACATGCAAGTGGAGGCAAGAACTAGCTGGTAAAAATAGGCACAGGAAGTGAAGGATGGCCTGAGAACTTCTATCCAGGGGATAGAAACCATTTCCATATATGCTCCTAGGTTGCTTAGCCATGCAGCCAATGGCTCCTTAATTTGGAGAAGAGTGTTGTAGGTGCCTGTAGGGTCACCATGTACAGCTTCCCCCTCTATTCGTCTCTGTGCCTCCCCCAATTCCAGAGCTTGTGATTGTGTTGCAGATCTTAGTATTGACAGCTACAAAGACAATGCATGACCCAAAGGTCTTAGCCTGAACCTCAGAGAAGCTGGTGTTTGGAGCCTGAAAGGAGGCACAATATGAAAGAAATGGAAATGCCTCAGAACTCAACCCCTTATGCTCATTTTCTAATCAGCTGATTTAATGAAAGTTTGGTTTTAGTTTGATAGATTTAGAGAGAGTTTTAGAAATAGATTTTACTTTTAATGCTAGATATTATTATATTAAACAATATTTATCTCCTTCTAGATGTTTTTCTTAACATTTATCAATAAAATAAACCCATATACAGATAAGCAACCAAACAAAGAGCTTCATGAATTATCATATCTGTCTCCCTACAGCTTCCACCATTCTCTGTCACAGAATCCTCACTTAGTCATAGTTGAAAAAAAAACTGTAAATTTAATATTTAGCACCATTCTCAAGCCACTGTCTTTCACATTGATTCATTGTCCCCACAATCCAATATGGGAGCACTTCTCTCATGGTGTCTTTCAAAGCACAAAAATTCTTAATTTTAATAATATTCAATAATTTATTTTTTTTCTTTATGATTTGAGTTTTTGGAATCACATCTAAGACACTTTAGATAACTCACGGTCACAAAGATTTTCTCCTATACTTTCATCGAGTTGTTTTATCATTTTGGCTCTTATATTAGGTCTACAATTCATTAAAATAAATAAAAAGACAACCCACATACTGGTAGAAAATATTTGTAAATAATGTCAGAAAACAGACGTATCCAGAAAATATAAATTACTCTTATAACTCAATAAGAAGAAGACAAACAGTACTTAAAAATGGGAAAATGTGATGAATAGACATTCAACAAAGAAGAAACATTCAATGCATTTCCTCACTGGGAAATACAAATTAAAATCTGCTATGAGTTATCACATACACACACTAGAATGGCTAAAATCAAGAGAGATAATACCAAGTGTTAAGATGTGGAAAAACTGGAACAATCATGTATTTTTTGTGAGAATGCAAAATGAGGCTGTTACTTTGGGAAACATTTTGTCAGTTTCTTAAAAATATAAACTTACCATAATTCTTACTATTTCCACTCCAAGAAATCTATGCAAGAAAAATGAAATCATGTCTATGCAATGAATTGTAGCATAAGTTCATGGCAGCCAAAACTGAAAAAAAAAAATACAAACAAATGTCTATCAACTGGTACATGGATAACAAAAGGCAGTACATCCATAAATAGATTTAACTTTCACAGAATAGAAGTGTCTATTGGTGTCTGAAAAAAATGCCAAAGTTTGAAGATACTAATAATGCAAGCACAAGTAAAAACCAAGAAAATGGCAGCCCCAGCCCTCCAGTGAATATTACACAATCACTGGAGTAGCCATATATGTGGCAAAAAACATGATGATATATTTCAAGTAAATCATTTGATTGAAAATATAAATTACTGAGAACTGGTTTCATTACCAGAAATGACATAGTAGGAAACATTTAAAAGCCTTCTCTTGGCTAAAGCAATGATTAAGTTAGAAACTACAGTCAGAATAACTTTCAGCTCTAATTTCTAAGCAAAACTTAAAACACCCAAAAGAATCCATACTGAAGAAAGCAGCAGCTAAATTTCAGTAAGAGAGTCTTGTGGCATTTTAACTTATCCACCTACCATCCCCAGGCTTCAGCTCAACAGAAGCTGTGGAGACTGTGGCCCACATTCCTGAGGTGGCTTGCTGGTGCCAGAGGAAGAAATACAGAAGTTGTTGAAAGAAGTGCAGTTGTGCCTTTTTACCTGTCTGATGGCTCCCTGAGAGAACACTTCAGTGTCTTTTGCCTGCCTTGGAAATGTCTCAGACCTGGAAGAGCCTCCCAAACCACATTTGCTGAAAGCATATAAGGGCAAATATAGCACCAATAGCTGCCTGTGAAAAGGGATGACTGTGGAAGAGATACATGGGTTAATCAGGGCTTTGAAAAGCTCCCATAGATACACACATTGTGGTGTATACACATGATGTAATATTATACAGTGGTAAGAAGAAATGAAATCATGAAGCATGTGACAACATGGATGAACCTAGAGGACATTATGTTAAGTAAAGCAAGGTGGACACAAAAGGACAAATACTGGATGATTGCCACTATTATGAAATAAATATATTGTGTAAACTAATGGAGTTAATAATTAGAATATAGGTCACCAGAAAATAGTAGGAGGGTAGAGAATAGAAAGCTGAGGTTTAATTGTGTGGCATTTGTAAGAAAGTTGTTTGTAAATCTTTGGAAATGAATAGAAATGGTGAAAACATATGGTGTTTGTAACTAACATTGCTATTTTATGGGTATGACAGTGGTTGAAAGGGAAAGTCTAAAGTCATGTATATTACCAGAAAGCAAGCTAAAAACTGTAACATGGTACTGTATGGGACAGTAAACCCTCATATAAAACAGTAATATGGGTGATATTGCATATAGAAGACTTTAAAATTATAAATACAAATATACTAGCAAGAAAGAAAAATAATAGCAGCTATGTACAGCAGGGGAAGCATAGAGAGATTGAGATGTGATGTGCTTTGTTTGTTTCTTGCTTGTTTATTATTATTGGAATAATTAAAGTGCTCTAAGAATGATTGATGTGATGAACGCACAAATATGTTATTACACTGAATACCGCTGACTGTACACTTTGGATAGATTTAGGCTTTATTAATATGTACCAAAAAATTGATTTGTTTAAAAAAGCTCCTGTATATACCTGAGAATCAAGAAGGTCACTGAGGCATGCTGAGAAAGTCCTGATAAAGCCATAAATGTTCACCTCTGGCTGACCATTAGGCTCCACCTAAGCAGTATGTGAAGGCTAAGACAGAGTGGTAAATGGCCTGGGTTAAGCATCTGCAAGAGTCCTCCAACACTAAACCAAACAGGACAAACCAGGAGATTTCCCCACCCCCACCCCCTTTGGCTCCAAGCACATAAGGAAATATCTGTCAAATCACAAACTGAGCACTGAGCTAAAAAAATAAAAACAGAAAATTCTGGGACCACAAACAACAAAGACTACAATCTTTACCAAATTTTTAATTTAAAAAAGTCATTAAGCAAACAACTACAACTTGCAATTGGCAGCAAGAGCAACCCCTGGCCAGGGTGAAGAATCTTATCTCCAGAATTACCACATATAAAATTTTAAATATCCAATTTTCAGAAAAAATTAAGGCTTGTGCTGCCACCTACACAGAGCTGCTGCTCAGAGCCTGGCAGCTGGCAGTGCTGCTCCACATTTGGCAGCAATACCCCCTACTTTCCATGTTGGGGGCTTTAACAGCAACCACATCTTTGGTAGCAGAGAGGATGCCTGAGGTCTGAACTCCTGTCTGGAGCACTTGGCATTAGAGCAGAAATAAGTAGGACCCCTAGCACCACAAACACCTAGGTGGGAAGCTTGGCCCCGAACAAAATGGAGCCAGAGCACCTCTATGGTCAGTATGTGATCCTGCACCATTAAGGAGAACCCTGTGTTTGGAAGTACCATACTATTAAACATAGAATCCATCCAAAGTTTACAATCAATGGGATTTGCTATAATCACATAGTTGTGCATTTATCACTTAAAACATTATTAGAGCATATTCATAATTTCAATAACATAATATAAAACAAAACAGACAAAGAAAAAAATAACTTACCTTTCAAACTTTCTATGTTATCCCACTGTACATAGCTGCTGTCTCCGGCTATTCTATCAAAAGTGTTTGGGGGTATCATAGTCCTTATTTTTAAATTATAGCACCAAGGCCCCTCCAGGCAGAATACACTTACTGCAAGTAGAGGAACCAGCACCACTGAAAGCAAATGCTGTATTTAGATGTATGTTTGGCCAGTCCTTTAGTCCACATAACCCTCTCCTTAGTGGAGAGAACAAGTAATGGCCTTGTCTCTAGGGATCCCTACTCACCTACCCAGAGCTTTGTTGAACAAAGAACCACTGGACCATGAACACGTTCCATTTTCTCTGTTTCAGGATACTTGATCTTAGGATCTAGTAAATGAAAGCTGCCTAAAGGAGCCACTTTCTCAAGAAGTAGCCAATGTTCACATAACCCTAGTAGAATCTTAGGTTTTCCCTACATTTGTGGAGTTTGAGACAATTACCCTGGTAAACCCCAGTACCCAGGGTCCCTGTGATAAGAGAGGGAGGCCCTCAGCCCTTTTTCTTTCAGACTTGGAGCAGGCAACATTCACAATGTTATCTACTGTTTCTCCCCATTCTGCAGTTTTCTTCTAAAATCCTTGTCTGTCTTCTACATATTTTATGAATAAAATCTTTTACTTGTTCCTTTATGTAATCCTCATGCATCTATGCTCTGTAAATGAATTGTAGAGAACACACTGAGTTGTATGAGTTCTGACATGTTAAATTAGACTTAAGCCAGAATTAACTGTTTTAAGGACTCCAGTGAGCAATCTAATGCAGTGTGGAAAGGGGCACAAGTTGATGGCAAATGTGTTCTGAGCTGGAGGGATGGGAGCCGAGGATAAAATGGGCTGAGGATAGAGAATGAAAAGAGAACTCATTTTTGCCTATTGATTCAGCTGTGTCTCACACATTTCTCTGCCCTTGGTGCAGGTGAATCATCTTTAATGTACACTAGGAATTCACACTCTACTTATTTAAATTTTTTTAAAAAAAATATTCCCCTCTTTCCCCAAGAGGGCTCTCTTTTTTGTCGGCTAATTGTTTGCTCACTTTCTCCAGGGGGCACTGGGAACTGAACCCAGGACCTCCCACATGGGAAGCAAGTACCCAATGGCCTGAGCCACATCCATTCCCTATGGCCAATGGCATCTGTTGGCTTGTGGCATCTGCTCATTTAGGCATCTCCTTGTTGCAGCAGTGTGATGTGTAGCTTGTTGTAGCAGGTGCAATATCTAGCTCATTGTGGGAGGTATGGCATCTAGCTCATTGCAGCAGGTAGAGCACCTGCTCATCTTCTTTAGGAGGCACTGGGACCAAAACCCAGAACCTCCCATGTGGTAAGTGGGTGCCTAACTTGTTGAGCCACATCTGTTTCCCATTTAGTATTTTTTAATGTAGCATTTTCTTTTTGAGGGCTCTTTACCATTTATTTCAGACTTAGGCAAATCATCAGTAAACACTGCACCTCACCTAGAGAGTTTGGGACTAGCATCAAGGTTCCTGGGCCAAGGAAAACAAGGAAAGAAGATTCACTTCTCTAATGAAGGAAAATGACAAGTCTTGGATGTAACTTTTTCCTGGGCAATTCTTGTCATCCTGCTTTAAAAAAAAAGCTTGATCCCCTGAGTACAGCAATTCTTTTTGTCAGGAATAAATATGGATGTGGACTATTGTGTGGGCATAACAAGCAAAATTTAATTATTTTTTTAAAAGACTATAAATTCCACAACAATACTTTGATGTAGGTTTTTTTTTTAATATCCTCACTTTTACAAGTGAGGAATAGGCACAAATATCTCAAGTAATTTGTGTAAAGTCACCAGACTAGTGATTTCCACATCTTAGATACAGCTAAGTTTGATTCTAGTATAAACAATGGCAAATATCACACAACAAGAATTTAATTCCACCCAAGTTGGTTTGACCCCAAAATATATACTGTGTAGTGTCTCCACTACATTTGAATAGCTAAAAATGCAATCCTTTAAAAGAATTTCATCACATATGCCTCATAAGATTCCCAGAAGGAGAAGCAAGAAAGGGACAGAAAAATTATTTCAAGAAATAGTGGCCAAAACTTTCCAAAGCTGATTAAAGACATGAATCTACATACCCAAGATGCTCAACAAACACCAAGTAGGAGCTATTCAAAGAGATCTAGAGCTAAACACAAATCATCAAATGAAAAAGAATTTTGAAAGCAGCACAAGAGAAGCAACTCAAGATATACAAGGGATCCTCAATAAGATTGCTGATTTCTCATCAGAATCCATGGAGGCCAGGAGGAAGCTGGATTACATATTTAAAGTCCAGAAAGAAAAAGAAATCAAACCAAGAATTCTCTATCTAGCAAAATTATCCTTCAAGAATGAAGGAGACTCAGCAAAGTGGTTGGCTACAAAATCAATATACAAACATGAGTATAGTTTCTACACATGGATTTGAACAATCCAAAAAGGGAACAAAGAAAATTCCATTTACAATAGAAACAAAAAGAATAAAATAAATATTAAAAAATATAACCAAGAAGCTAAGGACTTCCATGCAAAAATACTATAAATCACTACTAAAAGAAATTAAAGAAGACCTAAATAAGTGGAAAGATATTTCATGCTCATGGATTGGAAGACTTACTATCATTAAGATGTTAATATTCGGTGGCAAATGTGGCTCAAGCATTTGGGTATCCATCTGCTGTATTGAGGTACACAGGTTCAATCCCCAGGACCTCCTGATAAAGTAAAAATAGAAGGTATGCAGCCAGGCCACCAGCCCATGCAGCAAGCCACCAGCCTGCATGCATGTGTGGTGAGCCAGACCCTGCTGAGCCATGCAGCAAGATGATGACACAGTAAGGGAGAGCCATAGGGGGAGCCAAGATGTGGTGCACAAGGAACCAGGAACTGAGGTCATGCAGATGACAGAGTGCCTCTCTCCCACATTGGAGGCATGTAGGATCAAATCCCAGTGAAGACTGGAGGAGAAGAATGAGAAGAGAAAGGCAGGAAACAGACACAGAGCATCACCCAGTGAATGGACAGAGACAGCAAGTTACAGGGGGAATAAATTAAGTAAATAAATAAATCTTTAAAAGAAAAGATGTTAATATTACACAAAGCCATCTTTGGATATAATGAAATTACAATAAAAATTTCAACAGCATTCTTCACAAAGTGGAAAAGCAAATCATCAAATTCATATGGAACAGCAAGGGACCCTGAATAGTAAAAACATCTTGAATAAGAAAAAAGTTGGAGGACTCACACTTCCCAATCAAAACTTATTACAAAGTTGCAGTAATCAAAACAAAGTGATACTGGCCAAGGACAAACATACACATAAGACTGATAGAAGAGAATTGTCAGTGTAGAAATAAACCCACTCATCAATGTCCAATTTTTTAAGAGGTAATGGGAATTGAACCCAGTGCCACCAGGTGCTCAACAATTTGAGCTACATCTGCTCTCTATGTCCAGTTAATTTTTGATGATGGTGTTAAGTCCACTCAAAGGGGAAAGAACAGTCTCTTCAACAAATGGTACTGGAAGAATTGAACAACCATATGCCAAAGAATAAAAGTGAGCATATCATACACAAAAATAAACTGAAAATAGATGAATCACCTACAAATAATAACTAAAACTACAAAACTCAGAATAAATCAAAGGGAAATATCTTCAGGACCTTGTATTAGGCAATGGACTCTTATTTTATATTAGAGAAGATACAGGTTTAAAGAAAAAGCATGCATAAAATATAGAGTTCTCTTTTACCACCCTACTATTAACACCTTGCATTAGTGTGCTACACTTGTTACAACTGAGGACAGAACATTTTTACACTTGTGCTAATAGTTATCATTCTTGGCTTATATTAGGGTTCACTGTTTGTATTGTATAGTTCTAAGGTTCCTTTAAAATTTTTATTCTAATAATATATATACAACCTAAAATTTTCCTTTTCAACCACATTGAAATATATGTCAGTGTTGTTAATTACATTCACAATTTTGTGCTGCCATTGTCACCATCCATTACCAAAAATTTTCTATCCAACCAAACAGAAAATGTCTGCACAACTTAAACATTAATTCCCCATTCCATAACCTCACCCCGGCTCCTGATAACCTATATTCTAATTTCTGACTCTTTGAATTTGGTTATTCTAATTATTTTATATGTGACATCATATAATTATTGTCCTTTTATGTCTGGCTTATTTCTCTCAACATGATGTCTTCAAGGTTCATCAATATTGTAGCATGTATCAGGTCTTTACTCTTTATATAGCTGAATAATATTCCATTTTATGTATACACCACATTTTGTTTATCCATTCACCTCTTGACGCACAGCTGGGTAGCTTTCATGCTTTGACAATTGTGAATATGCCATTATGAACATTTGTGAGTAAATATCTGTTTGAGTCCCTGTTTTCAATTCTTTTGTGTATACACCTAGAAGTGGGAATGCTGGGTCATATGGTAATTTTATTCTTAACTTTCTGAGGAATCACCAAACTGTTTTCCACAGCAGCTCTACTGTTCTACATTTCAGTCAATATTGAATAATTGTTCCCACTTCCACACCCTCTCCAACACTTGTGATTTCCATTTTTTAATATTAGCAATCCTAATAATGGGTTCACTCAAAGGGATCCATGAAATGGTATGTCATTGTGGTTTGATTTGCATTTCTCTAATGGCTAATGATATTGAGCACTTTTTCACTTGCTTTTTGCCATCTGTTAGACAATGGATACTTATACTTCACAATGGAATCATGAGCAATAAAAGAAAGAATAGATATATGTGACTTTTTCAAATTTTTAAAATTTGTGCATCAAAGGACATTTTCAAGAAAGTGAAAAGACAACCAACAGAATGGGAGAAAATATTTGCAAACTATATATAATAAGGGTTTATATTGAGAATATGAAAAGAACTCTTACAACTCAATAGTAAAAGGAAAACCCATTTAAAATAGGCAAAGTATTTAAATAGAAATTTCTTCAAAGAAGATATGCAAATGGCCAAAAGTATAAGCAAAGATGCTCAACATCTTTAGCCATTAGGGAAATTCAAATCAAACCCTGATGAGTTATCACTTAACACCCATTAGAATGGCTATTATTTAAAAATTGGAAATTAGCAAGTGCTGGTGAGCATCATATAAATAGGAAACCTTGTACACTATTGATAGGTATGGAAAATAATGCATCCACTGTGGAAAACAGTTTGGAATTTCCTCAAAAATTTAAACTTAGAACTACCATATGACTTG
This sequence comes from Cabassous unicinctus, assembly GCA_029593785.1. Classification (NCBI taxonomy): domain Eukaryota; kingdom Metazoa; phylum Chordata; class Mammalia; order Cingulata; family Chlamyphoridae; genus Cabassous; species Cabassous unicinctus. Next base: position 11,972 of record JAQZBX010075538.1, read on the forward strand.
GCATTCCCACTTCCAGATATATATTCAAAAGAATTGAAAGTAGAGATTCAGAAACATATTTGTATACCAATATTCACAGCAAAATAGGCAAAAAGTAGAAGCCAAATATCCACCAGCAAATGAATGCATAAATGAAATGTGGTAAATACATATGATGGAATATTGTTAAGCTGTAAGAAAGAATGAAGTCCTGATGCATGTGACAACATATATGCACCTTGAGGACATTATGCTGTGTGAAATAAGCCAGACACAAAAGGACAAATATTGTATGAGCTCATTGATATGAAATAATTAAAATAAGCAAATTTATAGATTTAAAACCCAGAATATAAGTTACCAAGGGATAGAATGGGGTTAGGGAATGGAGAGCTGAAGCTTAAATTTGCAGTATGTCTATTTAGGTTGATTGTAAATGTTTGGAAATGGATAGTGATAGTAGCACATTATTGTGAATGTAGTTAACTGTGCTGAATTATGTTTGTGAATGTGGCTGTAAGGGGAAGTTTTAGGCCCTGTACATTACTAGAAGGAAAGTTACAAGTCAAAATATGGGACTGTATAACTCAGTGAACAGTGTTGTGGATGATAGACTGGGGTTAATAGCACAAATATAAGATTGTTCTTTCATTAATTATAACAAATGTATGACACTATTACATGGTGTTAATAATAGGATGGTATATGGAACAAATACACTTAATGTAAACTATGGACAATAGTTATCAGTAATATCGTAATATTCTTTCCTCAACCATAACAAAGTTACCACACTAATGCAAAGTGTCAACAATAGAGGGGTATATGAGACTATCGTATTTTTTTACATGACTTTTCTGTAAACCTAAAACTTCCCTAATCAAAAAAATTGTCATAATTTAAGAAAACATTATGCTAAGCAAAAGAAACCATACACAAAATATTACATATTCTATGATTCATTTATATAAAAGGTAAATATAAATAACTTTATAAAGATAGAATTATATTAGTGGTTATGTAGGGTTGGGGAATGATAGAGGGATTGAGAGGTGACTGCTAAGTGGTAAGGGGTTTTTCTTCTTGGAATGATGAAAATGTTTTAAAATTATGGTGATGAATGCACAACTCTGTGATTATACATAAAGTCACTGTACAGTTTGGATAGATTGTTTGGTATGTGAATATATCTCAATAAAATTGCTTTTAAAACTTGGGACATAAATTGTAGAGGTCCTTGTAGTCCAGTATAAGAACTTTAGATTTTATTGTAAGCTATGAATGGATGGGGAGTTTCAGTAAAGAGTAATGATGGATAAGACCTGCCTTAGGTTTTAACAGGATCATTCTGGCTGCTAGATAAGAATGGGCCACAGTGGCAAGCAGGTCAAAGGCAGAGCAGTTAAGCAGCTATCACAGTAGTTCAGGTGAGAGATACGGTGGATTAGAAAAAGCAGTAGCAGTTAGGCAAATCAGGTGGTCACGTTTGGCACATATTTGAAGTAGTTGATGCTGGATTGATGTGGGGTAAGAAAGTGACACAATCCCAAACCCCAAAAGATAGAGGAATGAGCAAACATAAAGGAGGAATGGAACAATGGATTAAGTGGACTTATTATTCTAGTAATGTATAGTAGACTTATTATTATTCTAGTAATGGAAGAACTTGTAACATTGATATAAAGACAGTGGTCATCAGAGATTCTGAGGGAAGGGAGAGGGAAGAATAGGTGTAACATGGAGCATTTCTGAGGCATTGGAATTCTTTTGGATGATATTATAATGACAGATGCAAGTCATTATATATTTTGTCAAAACCTATAAATGTGCAGTGCAAAGTGTAAAACAAGTGTAAACTATAGATAACGCTTAGTAGCAATGCTTCAATATGTGTCCATCAAGGGTAACAAATGCATTACATTAATGAAAGATATTGTTAATGGGGTAAAGTGGGGGGTAGGGTATATAAGAAAGCCCTATATTTCAATGGTAAATTTGTGTCATCTCAAGCTCTTTTAAAATTTAAGAAAAAAATTTTAAAAAGAATGTGACACAGAGGAAGAAGAATCACTGGAGTTCTCAGGCTGGGCAAGAGAAAGACTGGGGCATCATCAAACCTATTTGATATTTGAAAACATGGAGACAGATTCCTAAAGGAGAATGCATAGAATGATATCCATAAAAACCAAAAATGATATATTGATCTTCACCAAATGCTAAAAATACTGATCTGCAAAAGACAAACTATAAAGGAAAAATACAGGAAAAATATTTGCAAACCTCTAATATGACAAAGAAAGAACAGATATCAAGAATATCTGATATCAGAAGTGGATGAGGTTCAAGCGGTTGAGCACAACTTCCCACATGGGAGGTTCTGGGTTCACTTTCTGGTGCCTCCTAAAAAAAAAAGCAAACAGCAAGCAAATGAAAAAAGCCAACTTGGGGAGTGGATGAGGTTCAGTGGTTGAGCTCAGGCTTCCCATTTATGAGGTCCTGGTTTCACTCCCAGACTCAAGATTAACACACATATGCCAGAAGAAGAAGAAGAAGAAGAAAGAAGAAGAAGAAGAAGAAGAAGAAGAAGAAGAAGAAGAAGAAGAAGAAGAAGAAGAAGAAGAAGAAGAAGA
>JAQZBX010075539.1:0-14581 GCA_029593785.1 Cabassous unicinctus
ATATACACATACATACATACACACACACATATTAATTTGGGAAGATATATATATATATATATATATATACATACATACATACATACACACACACATATTAATTTGGTCTAAAAATCTTGGCATTTAGTTTTCCCTCTTCCAGAAGATCTAGAATAAGGAATAGAAATGAAGAACTGCTCTTATTTTTATCAGCTAGTTTAAGGCAGGACAAAACACTGCTGCAAGCCATGATCTGCCTGTTCTTGCAAGGGCATATATTGTAAAAAGTCAGCTTTGGCTCATGTAGGAGGAGTTGATGTCATCCAAAGTTGATCAGAACAATAATGCTAATTAAGTGTCTGAATTATCTTCCTTGAGAGTGCCTTGAAATGGCTTCTGCTCTACAGAGAATTGGGGGTGTTGTTGCAGATATATAGAAAGCTTGGATGGAAAGTATTTTCCTTCTCTATACAGCCATTTCACAATACTTTTGATGAGAAACACTGGGCTAGGTGCTCTGATGCAAGAGACATATGTTTCTGTCACCAAGCTTGCTGTTTAGTTGAGAAGATGAGAGCTAAATCTGTAAAAACAAATGAGATAAAAGTATATTAAGAATATAAGTGCTGTGAATATTCTTGCTGTTCTGATTTTGTGATAACCAGGGTAGGCTAAACATTCGCTATATTAGAAACCATGCATGTGTCCCCAGACCTAGTTTTTCTCCCTAGGTCTAGTTTTTAGAATGCTGGTGATAAACTAAGCCTGATTTATTACATGACCATCTTGTATGGGAAAAGACTGTAACTTTGGGTATTTTTGGCCAACTTTAAGAGATATAGCAGGGGGACAGATGTGGCTCGGGTGGTTGGGCGTCTGTCTCCCATATGGAGGAACCTGTGTTTGATCCCTGGGACCTCCTGGTAAAAATAAAAAAAGAAAAATATAGAAGGCGTGTGGGTCATCAGGCCCCATGCACGGATGTGCCCCCAGGTCCCACGAGCCATGCAGCAAGATGATGACGTAACAGGAGAGTGACACAAGGGAGAGCCAAGATAAGACGCACTGAAAAACCAGGAACTAAGGTGGCGCAGGCAGTAGGATGCCTCTCTCCCACATCGGAGTTTCCAAGTTTCAAATCCCAGTGAAGCCAGGAGGAGAAGGATGAGAAGAGAGGGCAGGAAACAGACACAGTGTCGCCTAGCGAATGGACACAGAAACAACAAAAACGGGGAGGTGGGGGCCGGTAAAAATGTATAAAAGTAAGTAAGTAAATAAATAAATCCTTAAAAAAATGTATAGGGGAGGAAGATACGGACTATAGTTAATAGTAATACTTTGACGATGCTCTTTCGTGATTTGTTAACAAATATTTCACAACAATGCAGGGTGTTTGTGAGGGAGTGATGTGTGGGAGCCCTGTATGATGTTATGCATGTTTGTTTTGTAAGTTCATGATGTTTACTGAACACTTATAGTTTATGTATGTTCATGTATGAATGATATACTTCAATAAATTGTTTTTTAAAAAAAGAATATAAGTGATGTACCAAGACTGCATATGATTGAGTGAGACTTAAATGATTCTGGTATTTAGTGAGTAGGGGGAAGAAATCACCATGAATTAGTGATAGTATTATTTAGCAGGCATTTTGACAATTTAAAAAGTTGATATTCATCACTTCCAAGTTAGACATAATATTGATAGTAATTATAAAATTAAATAAAAATAATAAGGCTTGCCATTTGTTGAGTGCCTATTAGATGCCAGGCATTTTTCGTATATTAACTCCAATTAAATGAATAATTTCATCTTTCACTGGAAGAGAGGCAAGAAATAGCTGACATGTCAAGGGCTCAACAATTCTTTGCCAACCAAACCTCTAAGTACAATCATCATTATCATTATGAATTAACATAATCATTATCACTATCCTCAAGATGGGATATTACAAAAACATAAGGAACAAGCTGGAGAGATATTTAAAAAGATAAATATGCCCTGTATCAACTGTGTGATAAATGGGAAAAGTCATTGTAGGCTGCAGGAATTATGGGATTTAGAAGTCATGAAGTTTGGAAGGTATCACAAAGGTGGAAAGATATGATAAGGGCCTTGTAGGTTTTAAACAAGTAGACTGAACCTGGAAAATCATTCCAGGCAAGTGAAACTTGCTAAACAAATCTGTGAAAGCAGGAATGGCTATGTAAGAAGTGTAGGTAGCAGCCAGTTTAGTTGGAGTAGAGGGTTCTTAATCATGGCCTACAAGGCTTTACATGATTTGGCCCCCATCACCTTTCATCATTCCCATACCAGACACATTTGCCTTCTTGCTATTTCTAGAACCTACCAGCCAGTCATCAGCCTCAGGGCTTTTGCATTTGTGGTTTCCTCTGCCTGGAATGCTTTTTTCCCATATTTTCATATGACTAACTCCAATATGGCTTTCAAGTCTTTGCTCAAATGTCACATACTTGATGAGGCCTGCCCTGATCACTCTATTTATAAATATAGACTTCCTCCATACTCCCCATCCCTCTTCCGTGGCACTTATTACTTTAATGTACTATATAATTTACTTATTTTTATGTGTTTAGTTATTGGCTTTCTCCTCCAAATAGATGAATACTCCATGAGAGAAGATGTTTATTTTTTAAATTGTTGAATTCCACTGCCTGGGACATAGTAAGTGATTACTTAGTAGTGTTGTTGTTGTTCATGTAGGCTATCAGTGGGAAATAAGACTAGAAAAGTACATTGAGGTAAATTGCAAATTCTGGGAATACCCAGGCAGAGAAAACCAGCAAAAGTGTCTGAGTGAAGGAGTGACATGAATAAAGCTATAGCCACTGCTGGGTGGCCCCTCTTGCCCAGTTCCAGGTCTCACTAGCTTCTTTCTGTTCTCTGGCCCTTCATCCTCAGGACCGCTAATAGCTTCCCACCATTACTATTCTCCAGATCCATCACCTACCTTTGTTTGTTTCCCACACCTCTGAAAGTAGTCTTTTTCATTAAAGACTCTAAATTTGAACCATTTGGGCATAAACTCTGCCTCCTCCTGAGACTCTGATTGGTGCAGAGGGGAAGAGGGGAAAGGGCCAATATGACTACAAACTTTGAAGTCTCAGAAACTGAAAAGGGAGAACACCATCATTACAATAAATAGGAAAATTCAGAAAGAAGCCAGTGTTCAGGAAAGATAAAAATTTTACTTTGAAACAAGTGGAGTTGGCTATAATGGCAAAACATCTTAAGTGAAACGCTTATTAGCTAGATAAAATAGATATAATGGACCTGAAGCAGAAATGTGTTTGGAATAATGGATGAACAGAAAGAAGACCAGAGGGCCTGGAGCAGTGGGAATGAGAGGAAGAGTGGGAGAAGATGATATAAATAGGACCAGATCATATAGGACCTTGCAAGCCAGGTAAAGCAGTTTGGAGTTTACTCTAAGTGCAATGAGAAACCACTGGAGGGATGCAAATATGGATGATAGCTATGTGGGGAAAAGATTACAGGGGTCCAAGTGGAAGGAGTTGCAATCAAATCGCTTCTAATCCCCCAGTGAAGTAAACCCCATTTTATTTATTTATTTATTTTTTTAAGATTTATTTATTTACTTTATCCATTTTAAACCCCCCCTTCCCCATTTTTGCTGTTTTGTGTCCATTTACTGGGCAATTCTCTGTGCCTGTTTCCTGCCATCTCTTCTCATCCTCCTCCTCCAGTCTTCACCAGGATTCGATCCTGGAGACTTCCGATGCAGGAGAGAGGTGTTCTGCCACGAGCGCCACCTCGGTTCCTGGTTTTTGGAGCTTTTGGAGCATCTCGTCTTGTCTCTCCCCTGCGTCTCTCTCCTGTTACGTCATCATCTTGCTGCCTGGCTCCCGGGGCCTGGCGGCTCACCGGCACACAGAGCCTGGCAGCCCATGCGCCTTCTGTGTATATGTTTTTATTTTACCGGGAGGTCCCGGGGATCGAACCCAGGTCCCTCCATATGGCAGACGGACGCCCAACCATTTGAGCCACATCTGCCCCCCAGCCCCATTTTAGATTTACATATTTTTTCCTTCTGTTTGGTCAGCATAACTCTTTCAATTGAAGGGGGATGGTGAGATAAAGAAAGATGGTTTATAGATAAAATTAGAGAGATTCATGGACTGAAGACCTTGATGATGGGCAAGACTTCTTGCATTGGGAGCAAAAGAAAAAGAGAGCTGGAGGGATTTGAAGCTGTAGTTTTTACAGGTAAAGAAGCTGCAGATGATAATAAGGTCCAGGATGTGTCCATGGAAGTGTCTAAAATAGAGCTGAAAAGGGGTCCCTAGGGATAAAGAGGTGAGTAAACCTAAAGAGCACAGGTTTTGGATGGATAAGCTACATGAGTTTTGAAATCCCTTTGGGTGGTGAGAGAATTTGTGGTTGAGCATAAAGCCAAAGGCTTCAATGCATAAAGGGAAATGAGGATGATTTTGGTAAATGACAGTGAAGAGAAGAGGTGAAAGGTGGGGTTTTGCAGGATAGGAAAGGAGCAATTATCTAGAAGTGGTGGTAGAGAGCAAGGAGGATCCAAATGTCATTATGGAGTCCTGATATATTTGAAATATAGGAAAATTCAGAATTGAGAAAAGTTCAGGAACGTCATTTCTCTTGGGGAAAATCAATTCCAGTAAATGACAAGACTTGCAGAAAATATGAAGTGAGGAGTATAAAGACATTTGGGTTTATTGGTCTTGGAATGGGAGTTTCCAAAGAAAGATTGAGGAGAGAGTAATAGTGGGAGTTCGTATCATGGAAGAGAAATTGTATGAGCACATCAAGAGGAAAGTAGGGAGAATACAATAAGCAAAGAGCTTACTGGAAAGTGACCAAAGAAAACAGGGACTGAGGGCCTGTGCACATTTCTGACCTTCAGGTAGCCAGGGTAAGAACTGATATCCCAGAGCAGCATAACTCAAGCATTCCAAGTTAACTGCATTCAGGATGAACCTAGAGAGAAACTTTCCTCTAATACCACTTGAGGTCAATGTTGAGAATATTGTATTCAGAATAATTTTACTAAAAACTAAATTTGATTATAACACTTTGCTTAAACTCTTCCAATGCCTCCACACTCAGGATGAGATCCAAGCTACTAAGCACAAAAGCTCCCAGTTTTGATCCTGAACACCTCTCCAGCCAGGGCTCTCACAACACTCTCCATGCCACACCCTGGGATCTGTGCCGTACCCATTGCACACATATTTTTTGTCTTTCAGATGTGTTGTATACTCTCTCATGATCAAGCATTTAATAAACGCTGTCCCCTCTGGCTAAACAATTCATCCTCCCTCTGCCTTCACTTGCCCAATCCTATTCATCCTTCAGTAATTGGCTAAAACGTCAACATCACTTCTTACAAAGAGCCACTTCATCTTATGTCTTCTCATAGCTCCTTGAACTTCCTTATTTTAGGAACCATCATGCTTTATTTTAATTATTTATCTGTCTTCTTCACAGACTATAACTCTGTGAGAACTTAGACCACATTGACCGTTGCATCCCCAGTGCTTGCTGGTAAGTGGCATGTAATAGCTATTTGTTGAATGACTGAATAAATGACTAAGAGGTACAAAGATGGAGGTAGTGAGTACAGGCTATTCTCTCACATTATCTGAAAATAAGATCAAAGAAGTATATAATATGATATCTTGAGTGGGTAACAGGATCAAGTGAAGATTTTTGTTTCAATATAAGCACATTAGTGGGTAGTTAGGTGAGGCCTTGAAATAGTGAAGAAGGAGGAAGAATTTTTGGAGGAAGATGTTGAAAAATAAGAAGGAATAACATAGAAGTGCAGGTGAGTTTTAAGAAGAAGGTGGAGAAAGGAGAAAAACAAGAAAGATTGGATGAATAAAAAAACACATTTTAAAGAAGAAAGGAGCTGTGTACCACTTTTATTCTTAGGAAATCAACAAGGAATCAATGGATCTAAACTAGTGCTTTCTTTGTTTCTACCAGTAGTGCCCTTTTCTTCTGGCTTGAAACCACAATGCAGAGAAATGGGAGAGAGAGTTATAGTGAAAACCACAAACAAACTGAGTTTGAACAATGGTTCTATCATATAGTAGTTCTGAGCTTGGGCAAGACACTTTACTTCTCAGAACTATAGCTCCTCATTTGTTAAATGGGCTTAAAAATATCCACCTCTACTTTGCTTTGAATATTACATGAAGAAACATGAGAAAATGCAGAGCACACACTGTAGTTGCTCAGCAAATGTAGATTCCAACTTTTTCCTTGGTGCTATGAGCTCCTGACCAGGATTTTATATTATCTTAGTGATCATTATTTCTAGTTTTCTTGACAGTTTATGCTTCTGATAGTCAAAATCCAGCATCATCTTGGACTTTGGTCTTTTTTTATTTTATAGTTTACAACTTGATTCCAACTATTAAATCTATAATTCTGCATTGGTGGTTCAGTTTTCTCATGGACACTCAAAATCTAGAATCTCTCCTGCCTTCAGGATATTTTACTTGAATGTTAATCTTCTAGCTAAAATTAAATATATTAGAGAATTAAGTTCCTATGTCAGTCACCAAATACAGCAATACAGTCATCTGCAATCTCATCTCTGGGGGATTTGGCCTTCATATCCAATGTAACTTCAACCACTAGATTGTTGTCAAAAGGGCAGTAAATTTGTTTTCCATATGAGTAATACTCTTTTTCACCTCCAAGTCTTCATGCACGGTGTCTCTCTCTCTGAAAATATTCATTCTCCCTTTGCCTAGTGGTTGGACTTCAGGCAAATGACTTTGGATCTCTGGATCTCATCTATAAGTAACATGAGAGATTGGTGGTAGCTCAAAATGTGCATGATTCTATGAAGTGTACTGAGATTGCGCCCAGGCCACACAATTGGTCAGAAGCAGATTCAAGGAGAGGATCCACACCTACTGGCTCAGAAGTCAGTGTGCTTTCCACATGCTCCTATTAACAACAGGGGGATAATGCTGTTTACCACCATCTTTCATACCACTTTCTTATCTAAAGAAACAGATCAACTCAAACTTTCCTTTCACTCCTCTTGCCACCACCCCAAATATCTAAGAACAGAGAAGAATCTTGGTCTTTAAGTTACAGATCTAGGATAATGGGTTCCAGTGACCCTAAGATAAGAGGGAAGAGGGTAGATAAAAATAGATGGTAAGGATAGAGACGAGTTTTTGATATCTTCTTTGGAAAAGCAGAAAGGATGGTTCAACTTAAAACACAAAGCTCCCAGTAACTTATGACAAATGAATTAAGATGTTGAAGCACAAATCTTTCAGTGGAGTCAGCAAGGTTGACCTTTGCTGTCACACCTCCTGTTTACTGTATATGCACATTACATGGGTCTTAGATAAGTGCAGGCTTGTATTTATTAAATGTGAGATTCCATGTGGTTTTCCCGTCCTTGGGGTGTGAATGTAAATGCAGGCTTAGAATGCTCTGACAAAATCCTATGTTTGTGTTAACCATTCTCAATATGGCAAATGGACAAGTGTTCCCTGGGAAATCCCAGGAAAGGCAGGATGCGCAAAGGAAGCAGTAAATGACTATTTAGTTTTGGAAAGCTGATATTAATCAGTTACTGAATGGGGAAGATTATTGGGAAAGCAGAAAAATAAAAAACAGAAACCAACTATCACTAGGAGTTATCAGTTTTGAAACCAACTCTGTTTTTTCTCTTCCCTTTCTGAGGAGTTAAAACCTTTCACAGTTAAACCTTAAGGTTTCCCTCATGTAGGATCTTAGTTTCACAGAGAAGCTGTTGAAGTCCTGGGTTCTTACTTTTTGAACTGGTCATTGGCTTTCTTATGTAACAGGGGCTGTATGTCTTCTGCTGCCCCACTCACAGAAATACCCCCCATTTGTTCTCTTCTGATTCCCATTGGTCAGGGGTAAGATACCAAGATATTCTCTTCATGCCCTCATCCCCATACAATGTGTCCAATTTCCCCTCCTGTTTAGAGGCTAGGACGCTTCCAGGACTGCTGAACTGTGGGTTGTGCTTGGGTTGATGGCATGGACGTGGTGCCAACTCTTGTGTCTATTTGGTCATCATGATCCCTTCTCTTCTGCTTCTTGGTCTTTGAGACCAAGCTCCCTCTTCCTTCCTCCTCAAAGATACCATGTTTTTCTCTCCCAGCTATCCTTCCTTTTTCTTGAAGTTGTTCTTGTCTTCTGAACCACCGTCCCCCAACTCCAGTCTTCTCTAGACTTTAAGAGGGGGAAACTGGCTCTGTAAGTCTAGATCTCAGAATCTTCCTCTCAGACTATTTTGCTTCTGTTTGTTGTGGGCTGGCTGAGGAAAACCTAAACTTGGATAGCAGTGAGTTAAAAAGGGGAGGGAAAGCACAGAAGTTAACCAGATCAATATTTTGAGCTAATGCTCTACCACACTTACGCAAATTAATAAGGTTGGAGTAAATTTTACCTTTTCTGAAACAGGACAAGAGTGGTCTGAAACAAGAAAGCATTTGTTTACTTTGCTGTATTAGTTTGGTTTCTTTTGCTTGCAAGTGACATAAGTCCAATTTGAATTAGCCTTAGGAAGTAAGGAAATTGACTGGAGAGATACCATGATATCTGGTGAAATAAAAGGAAGAGAACAATCCAGTCATAAGAAGAGGAGGAATTGAGCTGGGCTTTGGAACCCCCAGCCCCAGGTTGTACAATGTCCTTGGGACTCCTCTTTTGCCCATTGATTCTTTTCCCTATGTCTATAGACTGGGTTTCTCCATGTGACAGAAAGCACAGTCATTCCCGGACACCTAAATGTAACTTTGTAACTGCTAGAAATTGTGCCGTCTTTCCTCCTAACCAAAAATGAAAAAGAATAAAAAGGGCAATATGAGTGGGATAACTCTTGACCAAAAATTTAGTTTAGAACTTACAAGAACAAATTTCAGAGTTTCTGTTGGAACTTTGTGCAGCCACAGGAGCAGCCATTAAGAGATGTATGTTTGACAATTAGTTTATTTTTCAGTCCTAGGAGACCCAGTGGGGTAAAACTGAAAGTTGGGAGTAGTAGATGAAAGGAATTATAAGCAATGAAAGGAAGGAATTAGTACCGAGCTACACAATAATAATATCAAATATTTCATTGTCAGATTGCTGGCTTTGCAAAGTCTGTGGCTGGTAAGGAAAAATTTGTCTTCCTCCTTATTTGTTGAGATTATGCTGTTTTATAAGAATTGATATTTATACGCTGGAGAGGTATATGTGTGTGCATGTATATGTGCATGTGCATATGAATGGATATGTTTCTACTACTACCTGCTGGAAAGTGGAAGAGACAAGTTCTCTGATGGCCACCTGTGCAGAGAATTTTAGAACACTTGCGTTATTATTTGAGACTGAATTAACGTAGACCTGAGAAAATATAATGCAGGGAGAAGCCTCCTAAAACAAAACAATTTCTTATGGGTAGAGGCATGATTTCCCAAACAGTGTGTGGAGCATCACAGAGAGGCACAGATCTGAAGAGAGGGCATGAGGTTATGGACTAGGGATATTCATCAGAGACTCCTTTATACATTTTAAACTTGATTGTTTTCCTTTTAGTTTGTGTATGGAACAGGTGACATTAAAAAATATATCACCAGGGAAGCAGATGTGACTCAAGTAATTGGGCACCTGCCTCCCACATGGGAGGTCCTGGGTTTGGTTCCCGGTGCCTCCTAAAAAAAGATGAACTGCACGGAGCCACAACCAGCCACAGGTAGCCGCAGGGAGCAGCAAGGAGCCTGGAGTGGAAGTGGCTCAAGCAGTTGGGCACTCACCTCCTACGTGGGAGATCCAGGGTTTGGTTCCCGGTGCCTCCTGAAGAAGATGACGAGCAGACAGATGAGGGAGACATCTGGGGTGGGGGTGGAGGGGTGGTATAAAAATATATTAAAAATATATATTATCAGAGACAAGTTACTTAGCTTCAAGTATATCTGTATAGAGACGAATCAAGATAGTGTAGCAAGTGCCACCAACATTGGCTCAGGGAGGTCCCCATATATTCCTTGGTCCCACCAAGTTTCACAGGCCACTAGACCCATACTTCAACAGATATATATGGAGGGACCTGCCCAAAGTGGGTTTCTGCAAGTCTGAGAAATCTCTCGTCACTTTCCTTTGCCGTTTTCTACATCCCTTTTGTGTGTGTGACAGAGGCACCTTTGTACTTAAAATATTCAGTTAAACAAGATATATATTTAAATACATTTTACTTAACAGGATAAGTATTTGATAAAACAGAAGTCATCCATATCACAATCAGGTTATTCTTACTTTTGGAAATCACCTTTGTATGGCTCATGGTCTGCTGGACATCCTCTCCAAATGAACTTACAAATACTGTGGTAGATATTTTATTAATTATTTGGTTTATTTCTTTCCTTTAATGTTGTAATTTCCTTTAGTTATCCCAACCCTTCTGTAAATACTGATACAGCTGTTCAACCTCATGTAGTGATGCTGTGTGGGAATAAAGAAAGGACAGAACAGGAAACGCAGCCTGAAACATAGTAATCCTTTTGTTAGTGCAAGTATAGAGAGAGCAGTATGCTGTTAAAAGAACTTTGTGCAGGCATACAGGAGGTGACCAGCAGTGAAGTGAAATTTTCTTATGGAGGAACTGAAAATACCAGGATGGACCATTGTGGAGAGTGTGATGTAACCGCTGTATGGAAAATACAGAAATAGAAAATCCACTTCCTTTTATACAAACACTTGAAGCATGTAATGATAAATTGGGAAGGAAACTGACACCTGGATTACATGAGTCCTTAATTGCAAAATCTCAGTGTAGGAACTTATTGGTCCTGCCAAAGTCAGATGCTAAGACACAGACCAACACCCAAGAACAAGTTATTTCAGAGTTAAGCATTAATTGGGCCACTCCTGCTGAAGCCATATGGATGAAGAAGAGAGGGAGAAGTTTCCAAAATGGGATAAGGGTTGGATGGACAATCCCATAAAAATATACTGCTGGTTATTTCTTCTCATTAAGCATTGAGACTTTGAGGATATGAACTATTTTTTGGAGAAGTTTATTTTGCCCAAACTTCTATTTATCATAAGTGTGGGTCATAGCGGTCATAGGTCAAGGGTGGTTTATTTATTAAATGGGATATTCTCCATGTTTCATGTCTTTTAGCATATAAATATGAAATCATACTTAAACATTTACCTCCTGAACTTGACAAATTTTAAAAATGTCCCCTGGAAATTCCAGGAAAGTCAGAAAGAAGGCAGAAAAGGGGAAGATGGCATTTTTAATTCTCAGAAAATGGTAGTTTTCATAAGTTATCTCACATAACCTGAAAGAAAGTAAATCAAGAAAATTCAAAACCAGAAATCACCAATTGGAAACTCTGCCAAGTTAAAATTAATAAACAACAAAATCATTAAGAACTTAGAATTTTATTTTGAAATTATCTCATGGTTGGTGCCTTAGTTTGCTAAAGGCTGCCAATGCAGTATACCAGAAGTGGGTTGGCTTTTATAATGGAAATTTACTAGGTTAAAAGCTTACAGTTCTGACACTGTGAAAATGTCCAAATCAAGGCATCATCAGAGACGCTGTCTCACCAAAGGTCAGCTGCTGGCAATCCTGGACTTCTACCACATGGAAAGGCAAAATGGCAGCCAGTCTCTGCCTTCTCCTGCAGGCTCACGTTCTCTTCTGAGCTCAGCTGTGGACAATCAACCACAAGTCAGGGAAAAATTCTTGCCAGCTCATCTCTCCCCTCTCCTCTGGGCCTTGTCGCTTCAGCTTTGAGCTGTTCCATGGGTCTAGCCTCTCAGGAGTCTCTATTCCTGCCTCTGTGCTCTGCTGATTCCAGCCTCCATCCTCTGGCACCTCTCCTTCTATCTCTGAGGCTTTTTTTCTGTGTGTCTCTGCTTTTAGTCCTCCATTTATAAAGGACTCTAGTAAGAGGATTAGGGCCAACCCTGGGTCTCTCAATCTAATCAAAGGCCTTTAACTGAAGCAATCTAATCAAAAGTGATCTAATCAAAAGGTCCCTTAACTGAATCTAACCAAAAGGTCCCGCATAAAATAGGTTTACATGTACAGGAATGGGTTAGCTTAAAAATGTAATTTTCTGGAGCCCACAAAAGACTCAAACCAGCACTGTTGGTAGTTGGTGTCTCTGTTCTTTGTTTTGTTTTGTTTGTTTTCCTTTTCCTGCAAAATATAGTTCTCTGAGGCTCTTCTGATATTGAGGACAATGTTACACAGAGAAATGGTTGAACCTTGGAGCAGTTTCTAGATAGACTGTGAATCTGTAACTCTTTCCAAGAGAGACAAGTGGCCTATAGGCAAGACTATATTTCTTTGGTAAAATATGTCTTTTTATCATGATAGGGCAAGAAATAATGTTTGCCCTCCAGGAATCCTTCACTGAGACATCTCTCCTTTGAAGACCTCCTATATTTGGTCTACTTTTCTCCATTCCTTTTGACATCATCCTAGTTCAAGGCACCATCATCTGTTGCCAGATAATTACCTACTACCTGGTTTGTTCCCAACTACTCCTGCTCCCTTCCATTCCTTTTCTCTCCACTGTGGGGAGAGGGAGCCTGTGAAAATGAAAAAAATATTGGTTCTATTAAAACCCTTTGGGAAGTTTCTTCTCGCTCTTTGGATGAAATGCTACATTTTCCTCATGATCCACAAAGGCCTACATGATCTAATCTCTGTTTATTTCTCCTACCTCAACTCTTCCCTTTTGTTTTCTATGGTCCAGATAAATGGCCAACAGAGGGTTTTTGCATTTGTGATTCTGTCTGGAATGCTCTCCTCCCTGCCTTCCCTTTGCCTGAGAAGTGCTTATTTAGTCTTTAGATCTTAGCTCAAGAGTCCTTTCCTTAGTGTAAACTTTCCTAATCATCCACTCAAAAAGTCATATTTTTACATGATGTTCCCATCCTTCATCTCAATCCTTCATAATTCCTATGTCCATTTGTAATTATGCTTTCATTAATGTGACTATTTCAGTAATGTGTCTCTCTCCCTCATGGAAGTAAAAACAGGCACACTTCCTGGTTTTGCTTCCCATCAACTAGCAACTAGCTCAGTGTTTAGAATGTAAGATGTGGCCATTTAATGTTAGTTGAACTAATAATGTAGAACATTTCTTTCATCAAACTATCTACTTCCTTAACTTCAGTTAACACTCATGTGCTAATGGCTTCCACGTCTCTTAATACTAAATTCTAACACTCTCCTAATCTCCAAATTTATTGTATTTTTTCAGCCATATCAGGCATCTGGAAAAGATTCTTCATTTCATCACGTTTGACATTTAATTCTCTCTCTCTTCAGACCTTCTCCTCTACTTTGGTTTCCTATCTCCATTAACATTATTTCTATCAGGCTTAAGAAGGAAACCTAGGAGTCGTCCTTGACTCCTTTTTCTTCTCCATCTTTGTATTAGTCAGGGTTCTCTCAGGAAACAGAATCAACAGGAGATATCTGTCAATAACATGAGATTTTAAAAGAGTCTCTCATGCGACCGTGGGGATGCACAAGTTCAGGTTCCACAGGCAGGCAGCAAACCAGGGTCTCCGATGAAAGTCCGATGAAAGTCCTTCATGAGTTTCTGGGAGAAGTTGGCTGTCCAAACACGAGCTGGGAAATTCTCTCTGAATGTTGAAATCACCTCCCCTTTTAAGGCATTCAACTGATTGGATAAAAGCGTCACCCATTGCTGATGCAGTCTCCCTGATTGATGCAGATGTAATCAGCCATCCATGCAGTAAACTCACTGGTGATCGAAGTCCATAAATGCTCTTGTATTACAATTAGCTCAGTCTTTGCTGGACCTAACACCTGGACACAGTTACCTGGCTGAGTTGACACAGTAGCCTAACCATCACAGTCCACCCCTTGTCAACTCGGCTACCATACACATTACCCTAAACCATACTTAGTCTCTAAGTAAAAACAATAACAGACAAGCATACATATATATTTCGGCCTAACAATGTTCAACACCCCTGTGTACAATCCAAAACACATTAATTCCCCACAGAATAGGATGCAAGGCCTTGGGTAATATTCACTCTTAAACTTGACATCCTTAAATATTATGGCATGAAATTAATACAACTTTTCATATGATAGGGGAAAAGGTTGGGGAAGAAAACAAAGAAATTCGTTTTGTGTACATAAACAATCATACTCATAACGAAACAAGGAAGAAGGGTTCATGACTATTACAGTCCTTGTTTCTGTAACTGGTCACATGGTCAAAGTTCATATTTATCACTACCT
Organism: Cabassous unicinctus; assembly: GCA_029593785.1. Classification (NCBI taxonomy): domain Eukaryota; kingdom Metazoa; phylum Chordata; class Mammalia; order Cingulata; family Chlamyphoridae; genus Cabassous; species Cabassous unicinctus. The sequence goes on from JAQZBX010075539.1 coordinate 14,283, forward strand.
TCTTCCACTATCCATTCCATGTTCCCGTTACCTTCAGCAAGCACTTCAGCTGGCCATGGTTCTTTGCCTGGTGAGGTGACCCAAACGTTCATTCCCAAAGATTCTGGGCCATTGTTAGTCCTGCTTGAATTGGTTTTTGCAATTTTCCATTGACTTTAATCACAGGGCACAGCAGTACTAGGAGATGCCCGAAAGGATCTCCTGCATTCCAGGCAAACTCTTCTTTACCCCCATTATGTAGATGTAGTCCTATTTCCCCTTGATAGTCAGGATCAATCACCCCAGCCAGTACAGTAATT
>JAQZBX010075540.1:0-14583 GCA_029593785.1 Cabassous unicinctus
TTGCTGCATCAGCCCACCGCACCGCTCAGGCCGGCGTGCCCTCACAAGGAGGCCTCGGGACGCGAACCCGGGCCTCCCATATGGTAAACGGGGGCTCTATCCACTGAGCCACACCCGCTTCCCAACAACAGTTTTTTTAATGTGTGTGCTTCATATTAAATTTCAAGGATTCAGATAACTTTTTTTTTTCTAAATTAGTTGAAAGTAAGTTTAGACAACATGACATTTCACCCCTAATAGTAAATATTCCCAAAGAACAAGGATATTCTCCTCCAAAACCACAATACCATTAAGACAGTCAAGAAATTTAATATTGATTCAAGAGTATGTAATTTTCTGTTCATATGCAAATTTACCCAATTGTCCAAATAATGTCCTTTATATTTGCCTTTTTTAAAGTCTAAGATTTCATGCATTGCATATGTTTGTTATTCTGTTTAGTCTCCTTTAACTTAGAATAGTTTTCATGCTTTTTTTTTTTTTTTTTTTTTTTTTTTTTTTGTCATTTATGAAATCGACATTTTTGAGGAAGTAGGTTGTTTTGTAGAATTCATATTCTGCATTTGTCTAATCATTTTCTCATTACTAGATCCAGGTTAAACACTTTTAGCAAAAACACTACATAAGATATTATGTATTTCCCATTTGTTTTAGTTTGTTAAGACTGCTGATGCAAATTCCAGAAATAGGTTGGCTTTGACAAAGAGAATTTATTAGGGTAAAAGCTTAAAGTTCTGAAGCTGTGAAAATGTCCAAATCTAGGCATTATCAGAGATGCTTTCTCACCAAAGGTCAGCTGCTGGATCCTGGGCTCCTGCCACATGGTGAGGCAAAATAGAGGCTCTCTGTGTGGGTCTCTGCCTTCTCCTCCAGGCTGCTTTCTCTTGAAGCGCAGCTGTGGGTGATCAAGCACAGAATTCTCATCCCTTCAGCTTTGAGCTGCTCAGTGGGCCTAGCCTCTCGTGGGCCTCTTTCCATGCCTCTGTGCACTACTGACTTAGAGCACACACAGTTTCCAGCCTCTGGGACCTCTCTCAGCCTCTCAGGGCCTCTTTGTCTACCTGCAACTGCAGGCGATCCTCTCACTCACATGACAGGGTGAAAATGGCGACCATCTTTCTCTGTCTGTTTCTGCTTTCAGTTCTCAGTTTATATAAGATTCCAGCAAGAGGGCGGAGCCCTCACTGACACAGTCCAACCAAAGGCCCTAAAGTGGTCTAATCAAGTGATCCAATCAAAAGTTCCCTTAACTGAATCTAATGCAATCAAAGGGCCCCACACCCACAGGAATGGATTAGTTCAAAGAAATGATCTTTTCTGGGATTCACAAAACTTCAAACTGTCATACCATTCTTCACATTGGGAAGCCCATAATGCTGGCTTGTCCCATTATTAGTGATGCTAAGGTGGCTCACTACTAATTAAAGTGATATCTGCCAGATCTTGTCTTATTCCCTTTGTAATTAGAAATAATATTTGAATTGATACTTAAGACTTCATAAATATCCTATTCACTGATAATCATTCACCCAAGGATTTTAGCATCTGTTGATTATCCTTGCCAGAATTAGGTACAAATAAAGGTTTTCTAATTGTACCAATCCTTCCACATTTAATAGTTGATTTCTTTTGTAAAGAAAGAGCTTGCCCTTATCTGTCTTCTCTCAAACGTGTGCATGTGTGTGACTACAGACCCATGGATTCTTTTTTATTCATTGTGTTAAAAATCCATTGCCATCATTATTCTTTCAAATTGTTAAAATTGTTCTAAATGTGGCCAGTGAAAGACTCTTTAGGTCCTTGTTGATGTATTTTTTGACACTTTTAAGTTCTGCCTCACATAATGCTCCAGGCTACTTTGTACTTTCCCTGCTCCAGATCTGGAAGCAGTCATTTCTGCAAGGATTCTTTGTTCCTTTTAGTGAAAGGGTATTTAGAAAACACAATCTGGGTGCTAGATGTGCTTGTTGCTACTGGAGTGTCAATGCATCTAGGCTCTATCAGTGGACAAAGTTAGGAAATTAATTTTAATAATGTTTGTATCTCCCACCCCTTCTCACAGTAAGAAATCTAGGTTCCCCTCAAGATCCCATCAATATATTTACTCATTTGTGCTATTCAACAATATTCTTGGATTCAAGAAATTCAAAAGATTTTTTTGCAGTAATTTTTGTCCTTAGAAAATAATTCACTAAGTGTGTATAGTAAGTGTGAACAGTACCATGTTCAAATGTTAGGTTCATTGTTTCTTCTTTGTATTCTGAATTTGTATCAAATTTGGGGTTTACTTTTTAATCTCTTTTTATTTTATTTTTTAATGTATAAAACATTAAGATATTTCAAAAGTCAAAGTTATATAAAAAGGTATACTCAAAGAAGTCTTGCTCCCACCCCTTTATGCCACTTCCCACTCAGTCCATAAAGGTAACCATTTTTATTCATTTCTGGTTTATCTTCTCTCTCTCTTTCTCTCTCTCTGTATCTGTGTGTGGTGAGTGTTTAAAATACACATATTTTTATTTCCCTGACTTCTTTTCACAAAAGATATTTCAATGTATTTTTTAAATTTAATTTGCATTTCCCTTCTTATGAGTGAAGTTGAGCATATTTCCATATGTTTAAGGACAATTGTGTATCTTTTTCATTCTTTCAATTAATTGTCTGTTACTGTCTTTTGCCCATTTTTATATTGGAGTTTTGCTCTTTCTTTTCCTCAATTCCAAGAGCTTTATTTATCAGGGGGATTAAGCCTTTATCTCTTATCTAGATGGCAAATATTTCCACCTGATTTATTACTTGTCTTTTGATTTTGTTTATTTTTTTGTTTTGTTTTGTTTTGTTTTTACCGGGAGGTCCCTGGGATCGAACCCAGGTCCCTCCATATGGGAGACGGACACCCAACCATTTGAGCCACATCCGTCCCCCTGTTTATTTTTTTCAAAGCTAATGTTTTATTTTTACATAGTGAAATTTATCAATATTTTCTTTTGTTTCATCTAGATTTTGAGTCAGAATTAGAAAAACTTTCCCCACACTGAGATTATTATTATAAATAATTCTCACATATTCTTCTAGGACTTGTGTGATTTCATTTTTTTACACTTTGATCTCTGAATCCATTTGGAGTTTATATTGGTATCCTGTGTGAGATGTGGATCTTATTTTATGTTTTTCCAAATGGTTATCCAGTTGTCCCAACACTACTTATTAAAAGGACCAGCTTTTCCTTAGTGATTTGAGATGCCATGCTTATTATATGCTAAATTTTAACATGTACTTAGGTTTATTTCTGGACTTTCTATTTTTCTATTAGTCTATTCATTTGCCAGTTTTAATTATAGACCCTTTATAATATTATTTATTATTTGGGAGGGGTAGTCACTTCTCATAGCTCTTCTTTTTGAGGGTTTTCATACCTATTCTTGCATGTTTATTTTTCCATATGAGCTCCAGAATCAACTTCTCAAGGAAAAAAAAATGTGGTATTTTTATTAGGATCATCTTAAAATTGTATATTAACTTGAGGAGAATTAGTTCTTTATGATGCTGAGTTGCCCTATCAAAGAACAAGGGGTGTCTTATAGTTCGTTCAAGTCAACCTTTATGACTTTTAGGAGTGTTTTAAACATTTTCTCAGAGAGGTTTTGATTATTTTAGTGGTAGCAAATAAAACACTTGACACTTCAGCAGATCAAAGCAAAAGTTTTATTACAGAAAAAGTGATTCTAGAAGAGAGGACAAAGCCAAGCAAATCACAACACTGATACCAGCTGCCAGACTCACAGCCAGAGGGACAAGAGACATGGAGCCTGATGGATAGACGCTAAGCCAGCAGGTGGCACCCATAGCACCTCTCCTGGGACCAGATAAAAGCACTTCCACTGCCAACCTAGTGCCTGGGCTTCTAATACCCTATGGGTATTAATGGCCTTATCCTATTAGAAATTAGCTCGTACCAAAGGATTATCACTTTACAAAATGATGCAGATTAATAACACTTTACCTAAGACGTCCCTTTGTAATATAAGATAGTTCAATCACAGGATTCTTCATTGTATTTTAAAATAGCAAGTTCAAAAAATTGGAAAGAAAGAAGAGAAAAAGAACAATAATTTTTTTTAAAAAAAGGATGGAAAAGGAACCATAAAAGATCCAGGAAAAAAAATAAGTAAGAAGAGTAAAAACTCATAAAAATTAAAAAGGAATAAGAATAAAAAAGGTGGGGAAAAAAGAAAAGAAACAGGAAAAAATAAAAGTCTGGAAAGATGAGAAGAGAAGAAAATGAAGACTAAACAAGAGACAGTGGGAAGAAAGAAAAGCAAAGAAAGAGAGAAAAAGGAAATAAAGAAAGAAAGAAAGAAAATAAGGAGAAAGAAGAAAAGAAAAAAAAAAGAAACAGAAAAAACAGGCCTCCCTCTCAGGCCACCAGTGCTCGCCAATCAATCACCCTTTGGCCATTCCTCTGCAAGAAAGGTACCTGGATATATATATAAAAGAATAAAGAATTAAAATAAAAATCTTTTTAAAAATCTCAGTCTAAGTTCCCTGTTGTGAGGCTGCTTTTCCCACAGTAAAATAGCAAGTTCATAAAAGATATAACATCCCCCTGTATTAGTCAGCCAAACGGGTGCTGATGCAAACTACCAGAACTCTGTTAGCTTTTATAAAGGTTATTTATTTGGGGTAGAAGCTTACAGTCACAAGGCCATAAAGTATAAGTTACTTCCCTCACCAAAGTCTGTTGCCACATGTTGGAGCAAGATGGCTGTGGACGTGTGCAAGTGTTCAGCCTTCCTTCTCCCTCTTAAGGCAATGTGGGTCCAGCTTCTTCCTATCTCAGCTGAAGGCTGGTATGTGGCTCATCTCTCTCCTTGGAGCTCATTTCTTTCCAGGCTCAGCTGCTCAGGTCTCTTCACAAGGTCAGGTATAAATTATCAGGCTCATCTCTCTTCCCAGGGCCTCTGCAGTCTAATGACCTATCTTCCTCTGTATTCTTCTTCTCTGTGTATTTACTTGCCAGGGCTCCAGCATCAAAACTCAAACTCTCTGCCATATAGTTTTCTCTGTGAGTCCCCGCCCACCAAGGGGACGGGGCCTCTACATCCTACTCACGTGGCCCAGTCAAAGCCCTAATCATAATTTAATCAAGTAAAAGTGAAACCTCTGAATTTAATACAATCTAATATGCCCAGAGGAACAGACCAGTTTACAAACACAATCCAATATCTATTATTGGAATTCATAAACAATACCAAACTGCCACACACCCCTATTTGTTTATATTTTTCTTATGTAATAGATGCTTGTCTAGAAGGGGTAAATATGCCAATCTAAAGAGATTGGTGAAACATTGTTTAGGGGTGAAGCCAATCCAAATTGTAGTGCTTTTTCTCCTATTTTATACTTGAGGCAGTTACATCAGATTTGACCTCACAAAAACTGAAATGTTTTTAATACATAAGGTAATGCAAAGGTAAGCAAGAGACTAAGATAAAATATTTCTAACATATTTAGAAGACGGATGATTATTATCAAGAATATATGAATAAAAAACAAAATAAAAAAGAATACATGAGTAGCTTCTATATATCACTAAAACAAACATTCCAGAGAAAAATGGGCAAAAGATATGATCATTGAAAAGAAAAATGCAAATAATTACTGAACACAGGAAAAAATTGTTAACCTCTCCAGTAATCAAGGAAATACAAATTAATCAACATTAATTTGGGGGGAGGTTGTCCTCAAGATTTGCCAAAATTCAGAAACTGATACTAGCAAATGTTGGCAAGGATATAGGGAAAGTGGCATTCTAAATCCTTTGATGGAAGGGTAAACTAGTGAATCTTTTTTGGAAGGCAATTTGGCCACTTCTAATAGAACTGATAATGTGCACACTCTTTGACCCAGCATATCAATTTATAGAAATCTTTCCTTAAAAATATTTCCATGTGTGCATGAAGTAGTACCTCCAAGTATGTTAGCTGCAGCAATTTTTGTGACGCAACCTAAAATATCTGTTAGAAAGGAAGATTGACTTGGTAGGCAGTGTCAAGGAAGAGGGAGGTGGAGGGGGGAAAGAGCGGTTTTGCTTTTTTCATTTTATACTTGTGTGCAGAAAAGAATGCAGCAAGCCTGAGTGCTGCCCTTAGAAAGGCCTGCTTGCAAAGTTGACTCTTGGCTGGTGACTGGAAACTTGGATTTCAGGAAGTTTTCCACTGTTCTCAGAACTGAAAATAATGGCTCTCTTTGCTTAAACTTTTGTGCAGAGAATTTAGTTTGTGCTGAACATTTGCTTTCCTTCTGTGTGTCTGGAATTTTGGTACCTGCTAGCTGGAGGGGGCTTATGTGACAGTTCCTAATGGAAACCCCAGGCACTGAGTCATTAGTGAGCTTCCCTGGTAGACCACATTTCACATGTGTTTTCACAGCTTGTTGCCGGAGGAATTAAGTGGGTCCTAGGTGACTCCACTGGGAGAGGACTCTTGAAAGCATGCACATTTTTCTTTTGGACTTAGCCTCATGCACCTTTTTAAAGCTTTGTTGATTTTGCTTTGTATCCTTTAGCGGTAATGAGTCGTAGCCGTGCATATGACTCTCTGCAGCAGCCTGATACCGTCCTAGTGAATCGCTGAAGCTAGAGGTGTCCTTGGGGGTCTGTGACAAAACTTGGCAGTATGGTTTGGATATTTTAGTATTATTACGTGCATTTATTGCTTTATAAATTAAAAACCTTAGATTTAATATATACATATTTAAATTATATGTGTGTGTAACATAGACATATACATTTCATCCACAAGGATATGTCGATGGGGTTTTTTTCATATGTATGTATTATCTGACTCATTTATTGCACATTTTCCCCTCTGGTGGTCAAAGGTTGAAAGCTTACCTTGGTACATTGTGGGTAATGCAACAAAGAAGTTAAAAAAAAAAAAAAAAAGAACAGTCTATACAGTTCTTTTTGTATGTTATTGCATTTAGGGAGCAATGTTATACTTACTTCAAAAAAAGAGTTTGGAAGTTTTCTTTCTTTTTCTATGCTCTAGCATTAGGCTTATCTGGTCTTTGAGGGATTTTGAATTGCCCTGTGAAATCATCTGATCCTGGTGTTTTTGTTTTGTTTTGGTTTGGTTTTTGTTTTGCTGAGACAGATCTTTGATAACTTTCTCTGTTTCTTCTATGGCAGTGTGTGTGATGATTTGAAGCTATACAGACCCTGGAAGAGTGTGTTCTTAAAGCTGATCCATCATTTCTGTGGGTGTAAAAGGTAGAACCTTTTAATTAAGTCACTTCATTTAAAGGTCTTTTGATTAGGTTAGTTCAGTTAAGGGCCTTTTGAACAGGTTACTTCAGCTAGGGCCTGGCCCCGCGCGGGTCTTAATCCTCTCGCTGGAGTCTTTTATTAATGGATGAATACAGAGAGAGGGGGAGAAAGAGAGAAAGCCACAGAAGAGAAGCTGAAAGCAACAAAGCCTGGAGGAAAGGGGGGAAATCAGCAGCCACCGCCATGTGCCTTGCCACTTGACAGAGGAGTCAAGGGTTGCTGGCAGCTGGTTTTCGGGGAGCAAGCATTGCCTGATGACACCTTGATTTGGACATTTTTCTCAGCCTTGAAACTGTAAACTATAATAAAGCCCCCACTGTAAAAGCTAACACATTTCTGATATTTGCTTTCGGCAGCCTAACAGATGGAAATACAGTGGTTCTCAAACAAGTGGCCTGAGGACCCCTGGGGGTCACCACTGCCCTTTCAGAGTGACTGCAAAGTCTTCCTTTTACAGCTAAAAATCTGTATGGCGTTAGATTTTTCTTCATATTCTTCAAATAAAATGACATACAGCAAGAAATTGAAGAGGCTATGACAATCCAGCTGTTTTCAATTAAGCCAAACATTTAAAAAATATAAAAAATTTGAAAAAATATAAAAACAATGCTACTCTTATCACTAAATTTTGTGGAAAATAGTTATTTTTCATAAAACTGTGTTATTATTAACAAATAATACATTTATTTGTCACTTTAAAATAAATTAATAAATATTGTTATTAAATTTTCTCACTTTTAATGTTTAATATCATAAATATCAATAAATACAGCTTGCATAAAGAAAGTTTTTTGGGTGTCCTCAAAATTTTTTAAGAGTGTAAAAGTGTCTAAAAATTCTGAGAACTACTCTTCTATGGAAATTGCTTGGTTTAACTTTTCTATCTCTTCTAAGGACACTTTTGGTAAATTGCATTTTCCAGGAAATTATGGATTTTATCTACATTTGTAAATCTATTTGCAAAAAGTTGTGCAAAATAGTCTTATTTTTAAAATATCTCCTCTTTTCCAATGGTTATTTTGTTTTTATTTTGTGTATTTTGCCTCCTCCCTTTTTTCTTCATTAGTTACTGGTTTATATATTTTGTTGATTTTTTTCAAAGAAACAGCATTTGGATATATTTACTATTTCTGCTGTTTTTCTACTTTTTTCAAATTTTAAGTTGTTAATTTTAAGCTCATTTACAAATCTCTTAAATGTCTTTGGTGATTTAAATGATGGACCAACAATTCTAACAAGGACAGTAGTAAAGCAAACAAAAGCAGCTAGCTTAACTCCTCTGATTCCTGTCTCAGAATGAAACTTGATCTTCCTTACCCCAGAGCTACCACAGAGATGAAATCAGAGGTGCTTTCAATCAGCTCAAGGGCCTTTCACGTTAGTATATTGATAAGGGTCCAGCAGTCTGGGGCTGCCAGCACATCCCCTCCAAAATAAAAGACAAATTATCGCATCTTACATCGTCCACCACCAAAAAGGAAACACAACGCTTGGTTACCCTCTTTGGGTTCTGGCGGCAGCGTATTTATTTCATACTTGGAATACTGCTCTGACTCATATATCAAGTGCTATAGAAAGCTGCCAGCCTGGAGTAAGGCTCAGACCAGGAAAGGTTTCTGCAGTAGGTGCAGGCTGTGCTTTTTAGGCCACGTGATGCCAAGGACACTATTGTACTAAAGGGCTTTAGGAAGAGAAAAGACCCTGTAGAATTTACTACAAGCCCCTACAGGACAATTACAATAGAAAGACTTTGGGCTCTGGAGCAAGCCATGACACAAACAGCAGAGAATTATAAACCATTTTAAAAACAGATCCTGATGTCTGACCTAAGAGTGCAGTAGGGACAGGACCTCTAAACTTGCTGACCATGGAATATCAAGTGTCTGTGTGGCTAGAGCTGCTGTTTTCTAATGCTGTGCAACTACCACAAATGTAACAGCTTAAACAAACACAAAATTATTAGTTATGTAGGTCATAAGTCCATAATGGCTCAACTAGATTCTCTGATTAGGGTATCATAAGGCCCAAATCAAGGTGTCAGTCAGGCTTCACTCTTATCTGGAGGCTCTAGGTAAGAACCTGCTTCCAAGCTCATTCAGATTGTCAACCAAGTTCAGTTCCTTGCAATTGTAGGACTGAGGTCCCCATTTCCTTACTGGTTGTCAACCAGGGTCCTCTCTCATTTCCTTTAGGCCATTCCATTCCTTCTCAGGTAGCCCCTCCATCTTTAAGCCAGCAACAGTGCCTCAAATTCTCCCTCATAATTCATGTATCTCTGGTTTCCTCTTCTGCTACCAGCCAGAGAAAGCTCCCTGCTTTAAAAGGCTTCTGTGATTAGATCAGGCCCACCTGGGTAATCTTCCTATCTTAAGATCAACTGCGCCATACAACTTGACATAATCGTGGGGAAGATAATCATGTTCATTGGTGGGGATTAGGGTGGCAGATCTCTGGGGAGTCATTTTAGAAATTCTCCCTACCGGAGCTGCCCATCATGTACTGGGTTATCTTAGACCTACCAAGTCATAGACGCAGGCAGGGCCAGCAGTAAGGGCCACTCCAAGATCAGTAGTACTACATGGGAGTAGTACTGCCTCTTCCTCGGCTCACACCTCTGACCACCTGACAGAGGAGTTAAAAAACAAACAAACTTGGTTCATGGATGGGTACATTTGAGGGGCAGAGCAAAAGATAGCTTGCTACTCCATGTAGCCACACTCAGGGGTAGCATTAAAAGAAAGTGGTGAAAATGTACGCTATAGGCCATAGTTAGTAGTAATAGTCTGATAATGTTCTCTCGTAATCTGTAACAAATGTCCCACAACAATGTAATGTGTTGGCAGAGGGGTATTGTATGGGAATTCTGCACATTGTGCATGATTATTTTATAAGTTCACAACTTCTCTAACAATAATATATATATATTTTTAAAAAGTGGTGAGAGGCAATCTTCCCAATGGGTAGAGTTTTGACTGATATTGTTTCAGTTTCCTAAAAGCTGACAAAAGCAATATACCAGAAATGGGTTGACTTTTACATGGGGATTTATTAGCCTAAAAGCTAACAGTTCTGAGGCTGTGAAAATGTCCAAATCAAGGCATCAGGCAATGCTCTCTCCCTGAAGACTGACTGCTGGAAATCCTGGATTCCTCTGTAAAATGGGAAGGCACATGGCAGCATCTGCTTCTCTTTCAGATTTCGTTGCTTCAGCTTCTGACTCCCTCTGGATTTCTCTCAGCTCCTGTGGCTTTTTCTCTACTTCTGTGGCCTTCTTCTCTTAGCTTCTGGGGATTTCTCTCTGAGTCTTTCTCCATATTCATCCCATTTATAAAGGACCAGTGAGAGGATTAAGACCCACCCTGGGTTATGCCTTATTGAAGCAATCTAATAAAAAATTCCACCTACAATAGGTTCACACTCACAGAAATGGATTAGCTCTAAAGACAGGATCTTTTCTGGGGTTCACAAAAGCTCAAACTATCACAGGTATACTGCTCATCAATTTTGTGTGGAACCAGAAGTAGCCCAAGATAAGAATAAACATAGACCCTTGGGTAGTGGTGAGTGACTTGGCAGCATCCTGGAAAGAGAAAGACTGGAATATTGGTAACAAGGAAGTCTAGAGTAATGTGGATGGACCTATGGGAGTGGGCATAAAGTTTGAAAATCATTGTATCACATGTAAATACACAGCAGAAAGCATTCACCATGGATGAAGCACTGAACAGCCTTTTAGCCAGAATTACTTGGCCAGTTGATATCAGCCAGCCTGTTATCGGCCACTGAAGTGCTGGCATGGGTGGCAATGAGTGTATGAATGGATTAGCTAGGACGCCAGGGAAGGAGGTAATTTCATCAAGGCTAATCTAGCTACTACCGCTGCTGAATAGCCAATCCTCCAACAACAGAGACCTAAGTTGAGCTCCTGATATAGCACAATCCCTCAAGAACATTCACTTGTAGGTAAGTCATCCTTGTGGAATCATTATTCTGCCTACCACAGATGATGAGTACAGACAGCAGGTTTAAGACCAATTCCAGCAGTGGGGCCTTCCTCTTACAAGTTTCCTCCCTAAAGAAAACACCAGAATTCTAGAGGAGCTGTTCCAATATGGGGTAAACTTATTATACAAAACTAGCAGAACCGAGAGATTCAAGGGAAGGAATGTAATAGAAGTTACCATTTTCAGGATGAAGGCATGCATTCCCTCAGCTGCTGGAAGCCTTGGCTTCTGATGGCTCACAACTGTGTCCCTTTCTGGGAATTTCCCTCCACTGTAGGCAGCTTCCTCCCCTGGGGAAGCCCACATCCAATAAGTGATTGGTGCAAGGTGTAAGTCACAACCTCTGGCCTTAAGATGGGACATCTTGGAGGGCCAACCCAGCTCCAGAGCTTCATGTAGAATCAGGAGAATGAGGACTCTTTGCAACTGCATTGCAGTTCAACTTCTCCCTCTGCCCAAGTCTGCTTCCCTCACAGGGGTTGTTCCTGAGAGTATTCCCAATAAACCTCCTGCACAAAAGTCTCAATCCTAGTGTCTGCTTGTTGGAAATCCACTCAAAGACATCTGCCCTTGTTTCTTTAAAGAAGGTAAACAAACAAAAAAATCACAGCCTTGGGGAATCATCTTCCATTTTTTTCTATAACATTACTGAAGATATTATTCTCTACATAATTGAGTGCCATTAAGAAAAATTACCTTTCTAAATCAGTGCCAGGAACATGAGCTGTTTCTCCATAATAATAGCTCTGTGACTTTGAGTGCCTCCATTTTTACTATGGCTGTTAGGAAGCACAGAGCCCAGTCTGAAACTCAATCACAGCAAATAAGTTAAGCCTGACAATATATTGGCTTTCCCCCCTCTCTCAAGAGTACCTATTTAAATTTTTTTTTAAAAGATTTATTTATTTATTTTACTTTTATCCATTTCAAACCCCTCCCACCCCCTGTTTTTACTGTTTTGTGTCCATTCGCTGGGCAATTCTCTGTGTCTGTTTCCTGCCCTCTCTTTTCATCCTTCTTCTCCTGTCTTCACCAGGATTCAATCCTGGGAAACTCCAATGTGGGAGAGAGGCGTTCTGCCACCTGCACCAGCTCATTTCCTGCTTTTTCGGCATGTCTCATCTTGGCTCTCCCTTGTGTCACTCTCCTGTTATGTCATCATCTTGCTGTGTGGCTCGGCAGGGCGTGACATGCCCCCGTGCGGGGCCTGATGGTGTGCCTTCTATACTTTCTCTTTAAAAAAAAAAAAAATTTTACTGGGAGGTCCTGAGGATCGATCCCAGGTCCCTCCATATGGGAGATGGACACCCAACCATGGGGGTCCATCCACCCCCAATTTAAATTTTTTAAAAACCTACTTAATGCTTTTCTTGTAAGCTTACTGAAATCATTTTTAAAAGGGGATAAGATACATATAAATTAAATATACTAAGATACCAGTAGCAGTGTTGGGGTGAAGATAGCACACTCTTACACGGCTAGTAACATCTAAATGGCATAACTTTTGTAGTTTGAGAAATATTCCTCCTCTATTTATTAGCTGAGTGAGCTTGAGCAAGTTACCTCACCTCTCTGGTTTAGTTCCTGACCTGAAAATGAAAATAGCAATACCACCTTATAGGGCTGTTGAGAATGAAGAGCAATGAGATTACATTTATAAAGTGCCTCTTACACGGAAATGCTCAGTAAATGGAGGCTGTCACCACCACCACCATCATCATTGTCATCATCGTCATCATCAGGACAATACAGGCATGAACCTTGATGTTTTAGGTCCCTTTGGTGTAGGGAATGACAAACAAGACTTTGGAAGTAGTTTGGGGCTCCAAATCCTAATGTGTCTGAACCCTTGGTTCCCCCAGAATTCCAAGTCTTATGCAAGGGTCCTGGGTGGCTCACATTTGGTGGCCAGCATTGGTATTGCATATGGTAAACTGGTGGCCATTCATATCATTCTACTCTTCCCGAAATGACCTGTGGTGGCCTTAATTGGCAACTTCAAGGAAGAAGACATCCACACAAAGAACCTTGAAATGACTGGGAAGTGGAGGCAAACCCACCATGCTAGATCGTGGGTGTGGAGGGCTCAAGAAACTGACATCAAGATCCAGGAATGTAAAAAGATATGCCAGGGCTTAGCTGAGGCATTTCTTTGCTCAAATCCATCTCTAGCATACCTAAGCCCCCAGGAGTCCCATTATTATAATTATGACTATTATTACTGCTGCCTGTTTGCATCTGATATGGCTCTGACATAGAATGATATGAATTTTGACTATCTCCTCCCAGGCTGAGAAACACATGGGCCTTGTCTAGTTACTTTCTAAGGGATTCCAGAGACGCGGTAATGATTGGCTCTAGGGAGGGTATTTCTGTTGGGGGATTTGTCACTTTCTGGCCCCAGAAATAGCACACATTCCCTGCACATTGGATTAAGGGATCACTTGTACTAGATGTGAACAGTCACATGCATTTGGAATCCTTTTGTTTTAAAAGTTCAGCAGCTTCCTTTGCACCTGCTGGCAGAGTATCCACATCCTGGTTTCATTCATGCTGCATGGGCGAGTGAACCGTAGCTTCAGTTACAGCCGACAACATTTGGGAAGCCTTGCTAGGCTCTTTCACTTAATCTCCACAAAAACTCAGCAAGGTAAGGGTTATTATGTCTATTATTTGGGTGACAGAACTAAGCCTCAGATAAGTTCTGAAACCTGAATAGGATCACACAGCAGAGCTAGGATGCAAAACAAGGGCTTTGGCTTTCTGAGACCATGGCTCTTTCCACCACACCCGAGGGGTAGAAAATCTTTAAAGATTGCTTTGTAAGCTCATACCCTGAGGCAGTCCTGCTGTTCCAAGCACATAAAAGTAGTAGGTAAAAGATGAAAAGAATCTTTGTCCAAATGCATGACAAATATCTCCATGGGCTATTCAAAATGAGTCTGAAAACCAAAATTTGTAAGCACATGAAGAAGCCTAATCCTAAGAAAGAAGGCCAAGAAAATCAAATAATTGGAAGGAAAATTTAATATAGATAAAATAATAGGATTGTCTGACAAAGATTTTTAAATAATATGATTAGGTTGCTGAAGTGAAGGAATACCACACACGGAGAAACAAAATATTATAAGCCAAAAAAAAAAAATCCAAAAAACAAAAATAAAAAAAAAACAGGCAGAAATTTAAAAAAAAAGAAAGAAAAGAAAAGAAGTGGTGGATAATGAAAAACCAATTCGAAACCTTGACTAC
>JAQZBX010075541.1:0-14580 GCA_029593785.1 Cabassous unicinctus
GCAGGGTCCAAGGCTCAAAACGGAGGCCACTAGCACCCAGGGTCTGCACCCATCCCACCGCAGCAGACCCGGGCCCAGTCCAGGCTGCCACCCCCTGGCCAGGCAGGGGGAGGGCTGGGCCTGCTGCTCTGTCCTCTGGGGGCACCTCTTCAGGCAGGGGTAGGGGTGAGCGAAGCTCCCCCAAGGGGAGGGAGTTATGTCCCCTTCATTTTCTTGGGAGGTGGGAGGGGCAAAGAGGCTAGACCGACAACTCGGTTTCCAGAGCACAATACGCTTTCTGCACGCTTTTGCCTGCACTCTTCCTTCTTCCTGGGACTCTCTCCCTCACCTGGCTCACTTCTACTCATCCTTCAAGTCTCCGTTTAGAGGTTGCCTCCTCCAGGGAGCCCTCTCTGGTTTTCCCAGTGTTAAATCACTCTACTGTGTTCTCCCGTGCCTCCCTGGCTTCCCCACCCGGGTGCTAATCACTCAGTATCTAGTTGTGCCTTTCCTCCAGGGACTGGGAGCTCCTTGAAGGTAAGGCTGTGCCTTATTAGCCTCTAATATCTGGATGCCGGTAGCCAGCATGGAACTGGGCACACAGTTTGCCCTAAGAGCTGTCTGTTGAATGGATGAATGAATGGATGGACATCTATAGAGACCAACTCTGTCCCAGGTCCATGCTGGGCCCCGATGGTGACTCAGCCCTAGGCAGGCAACTGCACTCAGGGTGCAGAGTGAGCCCGGGCAAGGGATGGTGGGAGCTCAGAGAAGGAAGGAGTAGCATTGGAAGAGGGGTCCCAGTAGCTCCAGGAGCAGGTGCTAGGGGCCTTCAATGAGGGGTTAGGGCTGGTGGGGGGAGGGGCTGGCTAAGTGACCCACGAACAGGCTGCTTTGTTCTGAGACTGGGACTGCACCCAGGATCAGGCAATGAACGGGCAGGGAGAGCCATTTCCAGGTGAGGCCAGAGAGGGCAAGCATCGTGCTCAAGGTAACACAGCGGTGCAGCAGCTCCCAGCCAGGGCTCTGTGCCATCCGCACACATCCCCCTCCCCCCTGACCTCCTGGCTCTGGGCGAGCAAGCCGCCCCAGGCTCCGGGCACAGAGCACCAGAGAGAAGTGACAATAAAAGCTCATCAAGCGGCATGTAGGAGGCAGCCACAAATTTCAGCAACTAAGTGATGTGTCTACTAATGTTCACTTAGCAGAGCACGAGCCTCTGAAATGTCAGCGCCTGCGGCCTGGCCCTGCTGTGGCCTGGGCAGCCAAAGCCGGGGAAATGGAGTCACTTAGTGCACATCAAGCTCCGAGCCAGCTTTGCGGTGTAGGCAGGGGTGCGGGGCTGGAAGTAGCCTGAGTATTCAGACACCAAACCATCCCAGGAGGCCCCAGCTGGCTGCTCCCTGGGGGTGGGTAAAGAAACACCTTTTTTGGTCCAGGAAAGGCCATTCAGGGACCTGGAGCCAGCGCTCCCCATTTACAGATGGGGAGCCAGAGGAGGCCTAAGTCACAAGAACCCACCCTTGGGTGACTTCAGAGCCTGGTTTTACCCGTGAGCCTCTGCTGCTTCTCTGAGTGGCCTGGGGGTCAGGGGAAGAGGAGTCCTGCCCTCATCCAGCACCCCCTCCAAGACCATGGAAATGGGGTGAGCCAGGGGCCTTTCTAAAGGCCAAAGCCACTCCCTTGTGGGGGTCATCCTCGCCTCTGAGCCCCTTGCCATCCTCCCTCAGGGCCATGGGGCCTGCCTCTGCCCTGTCTCCCTGTGTGACCTCAGGCAAATCCTCAGCCCTTTCTGGGCCTCAGTTTCTCCATCCATCAAGTGGGTGGAAAGCTCTCCACAGAGGTCCCGTCCTTCTTCAATATTTTACAAATGATGGTTAAGGCCGCCTCCCCGCCCCCTCCCTCTTTTCCATTTCTCCGGGAGCACCGGGATCTTGGGCTTGTTCACCGCACCCTCTCCAGCCCTGGAGCAGCACCTGTTGCACGGGAGTTGCTCAGTGCGTGCTGGTAGCTTTTGAATTCCCGGTGCCGTTTCCCTGCTGCAGGCCCTGTGCTCTTGGAAGCTTCCTGTCAATTTCTTTCCTGCTTCTCAGGTCTTGTTTTGTCCCCTCCTAGGCTGGGCTGCATTTGCAGACTCCTATGCACGTGTTGATATGCAAATCTGGAAGCCTCCCCCCTGTTTCTATTCCACCTTCTTCTTTCCATGGTGGCTGCGTGGGAGCCGTGTCTTCTTTTAGATCCCCCCGGCGCGGCTAGGACGAGTGCCAGGCCCTCGGTGGTACAGCCAGTGCTTACAGGGTTGTTTACAGCCTGCCGGTGACTCACAACAGCCCGGAGAAGGCTCTGCCCAGGCTGGGCATGGGGGAATCGAGGGAGACCGTGGTCTTAAAAGCCCCCTGGGATCCTAAAATAGGGGCCACAAAAAGCTTCCAGGAATAGTTCTGGCCCAGGGGAGCAGGGACCCAGATTTGGGGGGCCAAGCTGGGCTAGGACTGAGAGGATCTGTCCGGGCTCAAGCCACGGATCCATTGTTTCCTCCCCCTTATCAGGGCCTCACTCTGGGCGCCCTGGGCTGGGGGCCCTGGAGGGAGGAATCAGCCCAGGTCTTGGCCTTTCGGAGCTCACAGCGGGTGCAGAAGGCAGCGGGTCTTCTGAGCTGTGAGGGAGGCAGCCCTGGGGTGAGTGGGGGTGCAGAGGAGGCTGCACTGGGAAAGGGCTTTCCTGGCAAAAAGAACAGAGCATGCGAAGATGCAGAGGTCATGCTGGAGCAGCCGGAGCGGCGGATGCTCACTCTGCCCTCCTGTTCTCTGTGCCCTGGGGCCGCGCCCGTCTCCTCGGGGTCTCTGCTTCCTCATCTGTTACGTGGAGGTGGCGATGCTGGGGTAGGGGGGTCGGGGTTGTCCGAGAAGTTTTCCTTGGGTCTCTCCAGCTGTGACAGGGAGATTCTGTGGGAGCGGGAGGGGGCCAGGGATCTGGGTGACAGCGAGTTTCTGGGGTCTGGGCAGACAGGACAAACAGGGCTGTGTGTTTAGACAAGGAGGGGAGCAGAGTAGCACTTGGCCGGCCAGTTAGACTGTCTCTCCAGGCCCAATGTTTGCCGATGGAATAAGAGAGTCGGGTGTGTCAACAGTGGGGAGAGAGGTGGCCCTGAACTGCACACACATGGGCTGTCCCTGCAGCGAGTCATCGAGAAAGCCAGGCAGGGCGCTGGCTGGCGGGGGCAGGGCTGGCAGCGCCCCTGGGGCCCGTGTGCCTGGTCAGTGGGTGCTCAGAGAGCTCGGCCCCACGGGGCTCTCCAGCCCTCTTCAGTCTCTCTGGCTTGGCCGGTGGAAAGGGGCAAGGGGCGTGATCCACCTCACCCCTTAGGAGGGGAGAGAGCCCCTGGGTGCCAGCTCCTGACTTCTCAGGCTTCCCCACTCCAGCCTTGCTCCCCGGGGGAAGCCCCAACATGTGGGTCCTAGTCTCAGCTCTGCCACCGACTTGCTCATGACCCTCGGTGGGGCCCTTACCTCTCTGAACTTCAGTTTTACTCTCTGAAAACGACAGGCTGGAAAAGAAGCACAAGAGTGATTTCCCAACAGGGGCTCTGCTTCAGCCAGAGCACTTCTGCTTTAGCAGTTTGCCCGGTGCTTCCTTCATGGCAGAACAATTGCCAACGGCTTGCTCCGTGCCGGGTGGGCTAGAGTCCAATGAACCAGCCAGTTTCCCCAGCCGCAATGAGTTTTCCATCTAGAAGGGGAGCCCCTGATCCCAGACCCTGCACAGGAACCACGTCTGGCTCTGTGAGAAGGATCCAGAGTCATACAAACCGGGCTCAATCCCCAGCACCACTACTCACTGGCTGTGCCAACTTATGTAACCCTTTGGGCCTCAAGGCCTCACCTGTGGCCTGTGAATGACAAGGACCCCGACCCCACTGGAGTGCTGGGAGTTACTGAGTGGAATCGCCTTCCAAGGGTGTCCAGATCCCGGCCGGTTCTCAGCACACCTTGGTTGCTCTACTTATAACCGAGGGTGCCCACAGCAATTCCTAGTTCTAGCAATGGCAGCCGCGCGGGAAAAGTTCCATGATGTCTAGAGTAGGCAAATCTAAAGAGAAAGTAGATTTATGGTTGCCTAGGGCTGGGGAGGTGGTGGGCCTGGAGTTCTGGCTAAGGGGTACAGGGCTGCTTTCGGGGATAATGAAAATGTTCTAAAATGGGTGGGGAGGGGGTTGCTGCACCACTCTGTGAATGCACTTGTATGCTCTGTGCATTATATCTCAATAAAGCTGTTAAGAAAAAAAGGCCCATTAACCAGGCAGGGGTAGGAGAGAAGGGATTGAGGACCCCATAGTGGGTGAACAGCCTGGGCCTGGGGCCAGGTGGGGCAAAAGGTGCTGGGAGATAGTGCCTCTGCCCCTCACCCCCTTCCACTGCACCCCATCCACACCCCAAAGAAGCCAGTGGATCAGTTGTCCTCTAATGGATCGCCCCGTACACTCACACATGCAAGCCTCAGGCTCATGTCAGGAAAACATCTTCCTGCATTAGCGCATTTAGCGTGGTTGTCAGCTGACTCTCCCCAGGCTGGAGAAACAGAGATGGGGACACTGAGGTGCAAGTGTCAGGGAAACAAGTCATTTAGCATCCACTGGGGCCGGGGAGAGACCCTAGGCCTCCTGTGCCCCCAGTCTGGACCTCCGCCCCATTTCTGGGGAGGCCCCAAACACTAGGCCAGGCGTACCTTAGCTCCACCCCTACCTTGGGGGGGGGACCACCTCCGCTGGCCACGCCTATGCAGAGCCTGACTCCCCCAGGGGAAGCAGATGGTGCTGGAGCCTGCCGAGGGTGTGCTGTCCCGGAGCCCAGCTGTTGCACAGCTGGGAGCAGAAGCGGGGAGGGGGCAGGGGTTTACAAAGGCAGGTCGCTAGTCGGCCCAGGCCTGAGTCACCGGTCGGCCTGGAGTGGTAATGAGCAGATTAGGGTGATTGCAGCCGAGTGACTAGCAGCGCACTTGCTCACCCGAGCAACGCGCTGCCCCGGCTGTCACGCCAGGCCCGCCTCGCCCCTGCCCTCTCACTGCCTCCGCGGCCTTCACATGCCTCATTAGAGCCCGGGCGCCCACCCAGACAGCACCCCTCCCTCGCTCTCCTTCCTGGGCTTGGCGGGGACCCTGGAGTCTGGTTGGGGCCTTGGTAAGTGGGCCCAGAGACCTTGCTCCAGGGAAACAGGTGTTCAAGTCCCCTGGCCCACCTGGAGCTGCCCTCCTGTCTGTTCCCCTGCCCCCAGGACAGGAACACAACAAAGAACCCCGGGGTCTGGGCCCAGCACCAGGGTGATGCCACTAACAACAAAATCCAATGGCTGAGGCTCTCTTAGCACTTACTGTGTCTAACAGCTGCTGTTCTAAGTGCTGAGCAGGTTGTGACTCACTTTGTCTTCCATCAGCCCTGTGGGTAAATTATTCTGATCATCCTCATTTTACAGATGAGACAATTTAGGCCCAGAGAGGTTAAGTAATTGGCCTGAGGTCACACCGCAGGTGGACAGTACCTGGGCACCCTTACTCGGAAGTGTCTCTCGATTACGGCCTTCTGCTGCCTGACTGCACCTGCCCCAGGGCCTCTCTGCCCACTTGTCTCTTCTGGGAATTATCTGGAAAGCCTCTCACCACGCCCATCCTCCAAGCAGAAACCTTTCACAGTGCCCCAGTACTCACCGAATCGGCTTCTGTCCTGGCACCTGAAACCCCCGTCCTTCCTCACCAGCCTTCCTGAACCCCTCCTCCCCCCATGCTCACCCTCCACGCTCTAGGGGCTCATTTCCATGTCTTGCCCATTTTCTGACATTTTCCACCTCTGGGTTCTTGCTTGGGCTGTGCCCTTTTCCTGGAGGGCTCTTTTCCTGTGTGGTCTGCCCAGCTCCAGTGCCACCTGCTCCATGTGCCTGAGCTAACCCAGGGCACACAAGCACCTGCAGAGGCACGGCGGGAGCAGGCAGTGGGCGGGGGGGAGGGCAGTGAAGGGGTCAGAGCCTTTGGGAATGGGCAGTCATGTGACTTCAGGGCAGGTCGCCACTTCTCTGGGCCTCCGTCTCTGCTAAATTCATGCCAGCTTCTCATGTATGTGAATATGGTGACACACAGTAGATCTGCAACCCCCTGTTGCAAAAAGGTATAGGGAGATCCCCCCCTACCTCCTGTTTGGGAAGTCCAGTGAAGACCCTCTAATTCTGGCCATGCAGGAAAAGCCCGTGCCTGAGGCCCTTAGCCCTGGGGAGTAGCCTCTCTGCTCAGCCCACCACCAATGGGGCGGGAAGGGATTTCTGTCCACCCCTGGTGGACCCCTGGTGACCAGTCCTGGGGGAGCGGACCTCACCCCATCTCCAGGAGCCCAGCGCCAAGCTTCCCCCACTCTGGGAGGCGGCGGGGGGGCTCTCCCTCCCTCCTCCACATTGCTGCCGCCTCCCAGCCAGAATCCAGGGAGACAGTCTCCCGGCAGCAGCAGCTTCGCTCCTGCCCCCTGCCTGGGTGGACGGTGCTGCCAGACCAGGACCCGCAAGCGCTCGGCCTCGGGCGTGACTTGGATCTGGGAGTGGGGAGAGGGATCCGGCCAGGGAGGCTGGAGGCAGGGCCAGCCCTGGGTGCCTGCCTGCCAGGGGCGGAGGCCAGTAGGGTGTGTGCCGCCCAGGGAGTGTGGGTGGTTGGGAGGGCAGAGCTGGCTGCCCCAGGCTCCTCCTCCATTGTGAGGGAAATCCCTTGGCCCCAGGTGCAGACACGTAGTAGGTGCTCAGTGCGTGGGCAGAGCCTTCCCTTCGTGGGATTCTGAACACTGTGGGTTCCAGCAGGGCCAGAATCTCAGGGACGCGGGTGGCTGGGCATTTGGTGGTGGCTGCTGGGTGGATGTACGATGCCCAGCCCCTCCTCACACAGGGGCCAGTGGTGACCCCAACTCAAGAGCCCTCCCCCAGCCATTCACCCCTGCTGGCCCCCACCTGGTCTGTGCACCCACTCTGCACCCAGCCTCAGCGGGATGTGGGACGAATGGAATAAAGGCAGAGGTGCCCTCCGGGGCTTCATGCCTGCTTTGGAGCCATGGTTGGACAGGTGTGGACGCAGCCTCTCGGTCTCAACCTTCCCCGGGCTTTGGGGTGGGCTGGGGTCACCATGTCTGGCTCACCCTGCCCCTGGGGTTCCCACCTCACCGCCCAGACCCCTGGGCCCAGCTTCTGAGGGCCCCACACACCATTTCCATCCTGCACTCAGTCTCAGCTTGGAGGGTCTAATAATAAAATGGGTATTTTAAAATGTAAAAATAATTGACTCGCATTTTCTGAGGAGGTAATACATTCACAGAATTCAAAATTCAAAAGGCACAAAGGACACACAGTAGAGAGTTGCCCTCAAGCTCTGCCCCTGGGGAAGCGGATGTGGCTCAATTGATAGGGCTCCCGCCTACCATATGGGAGGCCCCGGGTTCAATTCCTGGGGCCTCCTGGTGAAGGCCAGTCAGGCCGCGCGGCGCGGTGAGCTGACGCAGCAGGACGACCCAACAAAGGGAGACAAGCAGACACAGAAAAACACACAGCAAATGGACACAGCGAGCACAAGCAGCAGGGGGGATAAATAAATAAATAAATAAATAAATAAAATCTTTAAAAAAAAGCTCTGCCCCTGGTCTCCCAGCTCCCTTCTAGAAAGAAGCGCTATGGCCAGTTCTTGTGTGTTCTTGTGGGTGAAGGCGTGGAAACAGTCTCCTTCCTCTGTGTGCTTCTATGCTCCCCTTTAAAGAGGCACAGACTCCTGCTAGGCATCTGGCTTTCTGCCTCTAAACAATATCCTGGTTATTGCTCTATCACAGTTGAAAAACAGCTTCCTCGTCTTACTTTATGGGTGCGCAGTTACTTTATTGTACGGCTGGCCCACGAATTATTTAGCAGAGCCCCTAATAATACACATTTAGTTTGTTTCCAGACTTTGGCAATGACATTAAATGTGGCAATAAATAATGTTGTAGGTATGTCACTTCAAACATTTGCTAGGGGACCTGGAGATAAATCCCCACGCGTGGAATGGCTGGGTCACGGCGTCTTTGTCAGTTGCCAAGTGAGAGAGAGGGCAGATTGCCCTCCACAGAGGCTGTGCCGTGCTGTGCTCCCACCAGCAGTGCCTGTCCATGTTTACCTGATTCCCTCCGGCTTTGCCAGCACCGTGTTATCAAACTCTAATGCTATGTCAGCGTGGCTGAAATGCTGAAAACAGCTAGTGTCTCGGTGGCTGTTTACTGAGCAGGAAGGCGCCGTGCTAAGCACGTTTACACGCAACATTATGTTCATTTGTCACAAAGCACCGTCCAAAGGCCACGGCAGTTGTCCCATTTTATCCACGGGAAGGCTGAGGCCTACGGAGGTTAGGTACTCACTCAAGGTCAGAAACTTGAGCAGGGATTTGCGTGCCCATCGGCTGACTGCAGCCCTTCTCCATCGTCGTTCCAGGCTGCCTGCAAGGGAGCAGGCTCCCCAGGCGCGAGGACTGTGCCCCTCGCCATCCTCCCCAACTCCACCCGGGCTCTGGACTCACCCAGGGATATGGCTCTTTAGGAGCAGGGCAATGGGCGGTCAGGCCCAGGGCCCGGGGGTCCCCCATTAGGCCCCTCTGAACTGAGCTCCACTAGAAGGCTGAACAGTGCCGGCACTCCAGGACGGGCTGTGCTCCCAAACACGGGGAGCACTTGGCGCAGGTTCCATCTTGGGCTGCTCCCAACTCCCTGCATGGAAATGGACAGCTCGTCCCTCACTGTCGACCCCAGCAACAGTAACACCGAAGACAAGAATATGACTAAGTCACCACCACTTGTCTTCTAAGAGCTCAAGGAGCAGTAGTCCATTTAATTCTCACAAGGGCCCTTATGAAAAATGTATTGTTACACCCATTTTTTGGATGAGAAATCGGAGAAAACTTACATAACATGCCTAAGGTGGCTCAGTTGGGAAGAGGCAGAGTCAGGATTTGAACTGAGAGCCCTCAATTCCCATGCAGCAGACAGCCAGCTAAGCACCTCACCTGCATTAGGTCAGGTAGCCCACCTTCCAACCGGGGGCATAGAAATTATTTTTATCCCCCATTTGAAGCAACTTAGGCACAGACAGCTTAAGTTATTTGTCTAAGATCACAAAGCTAGTGTGTGGTGGAGTCAGGGTTCAAACCCCAGCATAGTTTCCAGAAAATGAGCTTTAACCACCATGCTTTGCCAATGTCCTGGGAGTCCAGGCTAGCCCCTGGCTCCTGTGCCCAGTTTACCCCCAAGACTTGGGCCCTTCCAGGTTGGGGGCAGGGAGAACAACTGTCAAGTGACCCTTGAAGGAAGCATGGTCTGACATAGCCCTGCCTGGAAGTGGGGGCCCTCCCCGAAAAGGAGCCCCTGAGTTCCAGCTCTGCCCTTCCGGGGCTGGGGCTCAGTGGACGGGGGCCCCGCACTGGTCCTAAGCTCTGGCAGGCTGGCATCCCCAGGAGGGCAGAGCCAACACCAGCTCCTTGGCCTCAGAGGGGCTCGTTTCCCAGCAGCCACTTCCGCAGGCTGCTCCCCCAGGCTTCTCTCCCTTTCTGGAGCCCTCCCACCTTCCTCTCCAGGCAACCCAGAGCCCCAGCAGCCTGTCCATATTTAGCACTGGGTCCCGTGGGCCTGGCCCCTCTACCCTGGAGCCCATTCCCCCAGATGCCTCTGGCATAACCAACAACCAACAGATGTTTCCCGGTGCTCCCCTGGGGAGACTGGAGGTGGGGGGGAGAGAACACAGAGCCCAGGGCCAGGAGTGGCCCTGGCCCTGCCCAGGTCCTCTTGCTTCCCTGGGCCTCTGTGCCCACAGCCTCCTATAAACTCACAGATGTGCTGGGCTCTTCCAGGGCTGCCCTCTATCCCACGGGAGGCCAAAGAAACTGCAGCTGGCTGGGGGCAACTCTTCCCCATCACACACCCATCACACTCTTGGGAGAGGTCTTCGCTACCAAGCCCTTTTCTCCCTCCTCCCCTGCCCTCTGGCTCCCCAGTGGTCCAGCAGCAGCTCTGAACTCTGATCCCGCCTGCCCAGCTCCAGTGGAGCAGGTTTTCTCAACAGCAGTGGAAACTCATTAACTGAATGTCAATCGGATTAAAGGCTCTGGTGGTCCAGGAGACAAGAGTGACGTGACGGGACACGATGAATGGTGCAGAGGGACTCCCGGGGCAGGGGCCTGGCGTGGCTTGTGTGCATGTGTGTGTACGTGCATGAATGTGCATGCAAGAGACAGAGATGGTGGGCTTGTGTGTATGAGGGAGATCGTATGCATGTGTGCATGTGTGTGTCTGCACAAGTGCACATGTGTGAGAGAGAATGGGTGCTTGTGTGTATGTGTGTGAGAGAGAGTGACAAAGAGACAGAAGCACAGGCACAGACTTGGGGAGAGAGACAAGCGCTGGACAAAGGGAGAGGTCCAGAAGGGTGGCAGGAGGAGACAAAGGAAAGTGTGAGAGAGACCAAGAATGGAGAGAGGAAATTGAGAAACTGAGAAAGACAAGAGACAGAAAGAAAGGCTGGAGGAGACAGAATCCAAGGATGCAACCCTGGAGAGAGGCGGAGAGAAAGAAACCAAGTCAGAGAGGTGGAGCCAGAGAGAGAGATGAGTGAGAGAATGAGTTCGTTTGCAAACTCAGGGAAACGAAGATTGAGCCCCGAGAAGCGTTCTGCTCCAGGAAGCCAAGGAGGCTGTGGATGGCGTCCCCGGGGACTCAGAATGGCAGGTTTGTCACTCAGGCGAGGATGAGATGTATCAAGCACCCACGGGGTGTCAAGCTCTGCATTGGTTGCCAGGGGCAGGTGGGAGCCGGGAACAGCCAATAGAGAAGGAGGTCGACTCTGCCCTGGGGTTCCCAGAGGAGCGGGGCAGGCTTAGAAAGAACCCCAAGTCACACCCTTGGGGGATGCATGATGGCCGAGGTCCAGAGAGGCCAGAAAGCTCACAGGTGGCTCAGCCAGCACTCATGTGTTTGCTGAATTAAATTCCCAGGGGAGGGGCTGATGTGTAGAACCAGGTATGGGGGACATCTTTTCAGGTCTGCCAGGCTAAACAATTTGAGGAAAGAGGGCTGGGAATGGTGGGAGCTGAGTAAAGATCAGAGTCTTTCTCCCTGTGGTGGTGGAGAAGATGTAGACATGGATTCGAATCCCGGCTCCACCGTGCTGTAGGCATGGAGTCTTGTCAAGGGACTTTCCATCTCTCGACCTCAGTTTTCTCTCCTGGAGTCGAGGGCTGATAATAGCAAGTTGTTAGAAGGTTTAAAGGAAAGCCCCTGGCACGCAGTAGGGCTCCGTGATTCTGCTTCTCCTTCTGCTCACCCCCATCACCCCACCCCCCACCAGACACATGGGAAGAAGGGTAAAATTCCACTGAATGGAATCAATCCTGGAAAGAAGCTGCGTAAGGAAGGAAGAAAGGAAAGGCTGGGTTGCTGTCCAGGGTTTCCTCCCGTGCCCGGGCCCTGGGATCTCAGAGCCATGGAGCTGGGAGAGCTGGTGGTGGAAGTCCCAGGCAGCGAGCCAGGATCCAGCAGGCAGGCCCCGCCCATCCAGGGCCTCAACCGAGGTCCCTCCCCTCATGTCAATCTGGGGGCTGTGGGGGGACTCCCAGAACTACCCAGTTCCGGACAAGGCCCAGGACATTAGCTGTGTCCTCGATGCCCAGGCCTCTGGCTGGCACGCAGCAGCCACTCCGGGAGTGTAAATTCCACATTTGCATCCTGGATGTTCCCGGCCCCAAGAGCTGCTGACCTTTACAGCTGCCGCCTCGGTCCTTCTCCCCCACCCCCGGATGCTGGAGCCTTGCAGAGCGGCAGGAGGGGCAGGAGGCCAGGGCACCAGGGGCCTCTGGACAGGGGTCCAGGAGGAGGGGCCCACAGACCCCAGCTTGCCCTCCCCTCCTCATCCCAGGCAGGAGGAGCCCGCTGTCCCCTGATTCAGCACCAGCTGCCCTCCACCCGGGATCCCCTCCGCCCCCCTCCCCCACCCCCGCAAGTCACTGCCTGACACACGGGCAACTTGGACCCTGGATTAGCAGCATCACCGTCACCGAGACATCGTCGCCCCCGACTGCCTGTGACGTCTCCCCGGGGATTGCCCTGTCTGTGGTGAGTGGCAGCCGTGCTGAGCAGGCTGTCAGCCTTCCTGGGCTCAGCAATCAGGGACAGAAGCCTTGTCACGGGTGGCTTGGTCAGCCAGCTGGCTGGGCAAATTCCCCAAGATGCATCTAAATTAGAATCCATCTATTGAATTTCCAGGAGAGCAGGTCCTGCCCTGGGCCCCAGGGACGTGCTATGGGAACCCCTAGTCCTTGCCTTTGGGAGTGCACAGTCAGAAGGACCCATTTGTTCGTCTCTTGTTCATCCCACAGACATCTCTAGAGCCAGGTGCAGGGGACATTTGAAGGAGTCACCTGGTCCTAGGCCTGGTGGAGCTTTTGGTGGAGCAAGGCAGAGAAGGAGACACAATAAGCTAAGGAATATGTGATCCCAAAACATGGCACCCGGTGCTAACGGCTGACCTTTGTGGAGTGTTGCTACCTGCTTGGCATGTTACATCAACACTCTCAGGTAGGTGCTCTTAGCCTGTCCATTTCACAGATAAGGAAACTGAGGGCAGAAAGTTTCAATAACTTGCCTGAGGCCACACAGTCTGTGGCAGGCCAAGGGTTTGAACCCAAGTTCAAACCACTACACTATGCCCCTAAGAAGGAACCAGCAGGGAAATAAGGACAGGCTATTGGGTGGGGGGTTAGAAAGAGAGCCGAGGGTCACTTAGGACACAAGCCTGGCCATGCTGCCTTCCTCCTGCTTCAGACCTTCAGTGACTCCCCGTTTTTAAAGTCCAGGCTCCTTGATCTGGCCCATGAGGGGCTCCACGACCTGCTCCTCACCCACCCTTCCCACTGCAGGGAAGTGGGACGGGGCAGAGAATTACTGCCCCGACTCGGGAGTCAAGCAGATCTGAGCTCAGGCCCCTGGTCCGTCGCTTACTAACGGTGCAGCGTCTAAGCCTCAATCCCTTCATCTGTAAAATGGGAGCGGAGGGAGGACCTCAGGATTGCTGGAGGACGGCATGACATAAAGAGCATCAAGCACCCGGCACACGGCAGGCGTTGCATAAACGGTGCCACTCCCTGCCCCTCTCTTGAAGTTGCGCCAAGCCTGATCCCAGCCTGCTCGCAGGTCCTGTTACCTGTCCTCACCCCCATGTTTTTACCTGGGATGACTCTCCTTCCTTTCTTTGCTTCTGGAATCCCCAGCCCTGCTTCAAGATTCCCTGCCCTGACCCCCAGCCAGGGGTTAGGTGTACCCCCAGCTGTCCCTAAGGGAGGGCCTCCCAGGATGCCCCACCCCAGAACAAGAGAAGCTGTTCCATTAGCTCACTCTTTCCCTGGGGTAGGGGCCTTGCTCTGTCCTGCCTCAGTTTACCCATCCTGATAGTGCTTGTGGCACCTGGCATCCTTTGAGGTTTGTCCTTCCCCGGGCCCCACTGTCTCCTCTCACTTGTCCCTCTGCCCACCAACTGGCCCCCCCATCACTCCCTCCCTCACCCGCTGCCCTGGCACCACCTGTCTGATGCCAAATGTCAGCCTCGGCAGGGGGTGGGGGAGAGGGGCCACCCCCTCTCCCTGGCTGACGGGCAGATTATATGGCTGTCTCTCCAAAAAGAGTGGGTGACAAGGGTACTTAGCCGCCTGCCAGTTAGCCACCCTGAGGGGCCGGCTCTGCCCCTGGAGGCTGGTGACAGCAGGGACAAGCTCCTTCACCTCTCACGATGGCCAATGTCGCCCCTTCCTGAAGGTTTCTGGGTGCTGGAACTCTGGGCATCCCCAGATCCTGGGTCCTTTAAAGGGGGCTTGTCAATCAAGAAGTCATGTCATATTGGGATTTGGGGGGTGGCCTTAGAAGGCCCAGGTTCCAGACCTGTCCTGGTTTGCTGTGTGACCTCAGACAAGTCGCCTCCCCTCTCTAAGTCCTGGTGCTCTAATATACAAAGTCTGTGTATTCTGGGGAAAACACTGTCAATTGTCCTCCTAATGTCCATCCCCTCTCTTCCTTGCTGACTACATTCTCCTGTTGTTGGGGGTTGCCACATCCCCAGTTTCCATGGATGGATCATGGCTGGTCTGGGCTAATCATGGTCTCCAGTTTCCCAGCTTCCCCTGAGTCTATGGCCAGCCAATGAAGTGTAAGCAGAAGTTAGCTACCAAAATCAAGAGAAATTTTGTTATTTTAAACAAGAATGAGGGGAAGCGGGTGTGGCTCAGTGGATGGAGCCCCCGTTTGCCGTGTGGGAGGCCCGGGTTCGCGTCCCGGGGCCTTCTTGTGGGGCGCGCCGGCCTGGGCGGTGCGGTGGGCTGGTGCAGCGGCCTCGCGGCGGGGAGCGGGTGTGGCGCGGTGGATGGGGCACCCGTTTGCCATATGGGAGGTCCCGGGTTCGCTTCCTGACGCCTCCTTGTGGGGGCAGGCCGGCTTGCACGGCGCCGTGGGCTGGTGCGGCGGGACCTCGCGGCGAGGGGGAGATGAACGGACGCGGAGAGGGGGGGATAAATAAATAAAAAATAAAT
>JAQZBX010075542.1:0-14586 GCA_029593785.1 Cabassous unicinctus
CCCCCCCCCCCCCGCCCCTCAGCATCCCGGCAGGGTTAGCCGTGGGATAGAGCGCAGAGGGCTGGCTTTGCTGTTGCTATTCCCTTCGCCAGCAACTTCTCGGGAATGGAGCAGTCACAGTGTGGCAGCAGCGAGCGCAGCGGCAGCGGCCGACCCCTCCTGGCCCCGGGGCCGGTGGCGGCGGCTGCTCCACCTCCGTCTCTGGTGCCGCGGGGGATGCCCGTGCCTCCAGCTTTCCTCCGGCCGCCCAGTCTCTTTCTGCGCGCAGCGGCCGCCGCCGCCGCCACCGGGAACGGAGGCTGCCCGCCTGCTCCCGGGCTGGAGAGGGGGGTCGGCGCAGTGAACTGCGGTTACCCGCGGACCCCCAAGTGCGCCCGCTGCCGCAACCACGGCGTGGTGTCGGCCCTCAAGGGCCACAAGCGCTTCTGCCGCTGGCGGGACTGCGCTTGTGCCAAGTGCACTCTGATCGCCGAGCGCCAGCGCGTCATGGCTGCCCAGGTGGCACTGCGCAGGCAGCAGGCGCAGGAGGAGAGCGAGGCTCGGGGACTGCAGAGGCTCCTGTACTCTGGACCCTCGGGTCCAGGGGGTCGGGCATCCGCAGGCAACGGCAGAGCCGAGAATCTCCAGGCGGCGGGCGGTCCTGCGGCGGTGACTGCGCTGGGGCTTGGTTCCTTGAGACAGGCTGGTAGTCTGGCGACCCCCGCTTTCGAGGCTTTCCACCCGGATTATCCTGTGGAAAAACAAGGTGAGTTTACTCTTCATACAAGAAAAGAGTTACCCTGGAGAAAAACGCTTTGAAACAAGAAAGTTGTTTAAAGGAAGTTTTTAAATTTTGGGAAACTGCTCTGCAATCCGTCACTTCGGAAGGGCTTTTGTTTGTTTCTGAAGGTTATAGGATAGGGCAATGAAAATGTGAAGCTAAGACCATTACAAATGAGCAACTGGAGCTTAGAATAGCGTGGTTAGCGCGCAAGTTGCTCTAACTTTCTCTGCGTGAGTAGAACCTGAGGGCGGGCCTTGAGCGGAAAACTCAGTTAAGAGGCGCTGTTGAGCTTATCTGTTCTGTTTTCAGTTATAAAATCAGAGTTAATCTTTGGATCTTGCTTGGGAAACTCACTGATAGATGTAGATGGTAGTGCAGTTTACCTTCTGGGCAAACCATTGGCGCCAGTCTGAGAGAGACTGAAATCCACCAAGCAGCCCCCTGTCCCCCACCCTTCGCATTTACCCCCAACTGTTTGTATTTGTGCTCAGCTTCCCAAAGGGTAGAAAGCACTTATATTTTAACTTTCGAATCTTCTCGTAGGAAAGAAATTCAGGTTTTCCAGATTTCTAAAACCCTTGGTAAGAATTTTAAAGTCTAATATTGGGGCTTTTTTAATCCAAAGAGTTTTGAATCTTTTATTTATTGGAAGCAAATCTCTCCCATCTCCTGTGTTGCAATGGAAAAGGTAGCGTTGAGTTTTAGGCAAAAAATGTGTATTTTGGCTATGACAGACCCAAATTAACTTCCTGCCAATGAAATCCCACTGAATTTTAGCGAACTTTACAGTTCACAACAGGGCCTACTAGAAGTGAAAAAATTATTTCAACATTATTTTTTAAGTCTAAGAGGTCGTATCATACAAAAGTATATGAAAAAAGAACCAGTAAGTGATTAATTAGGAAAAACGTCCCTGAATTGTGAAAATTGCAGCCTTGAAAGACCACAGGATGTACTTTTGAAAAGGCTATCCCTGAATTTAAATGAGGCATGTGGCAGTTTGTGTTGCACATGTTCTAGTTTATTTCACTAAAAATAAATAAGACTTTCAGCATTTTGCATGAAAGATCAAAGAGAGCTGAAGAGTAAAGTTATTAAGTAAAACCGCTTTAAAAGAGAAGTAAAAGTTAAAATTCCATAAACTAAACTAAGAGTGAGCTCTGGTGGATTAAGGTGTGAGAGACATTGATTTATGTGCATGGTTTATGTTTCTGTTTTTTTATATCAAGTTGTTGTATTTTATAGAGTTAATTATTTTATTTTATTCTTCATCTCAGATGACCTCCTATAAAAGCAAGCCAAGTTTTGAAAGGCTACTTCAATGGCTTTTCTAAATTGACTGCCTCCTAACACAATCTCCATGAACTGTAGGAAGGTAGTCTAATTTACTCATTCATTAGACAAAGACTGGATGAGTGATTCAGAGGCGAGCAGGGTTTTCCGGCACAAAGAACTTTATATTCGAAAGAGGAAGATTATATGAATCCAAACCACAACACAAGGCATAATATACAATGATAAAAGCAATAGACAAAGTGAGACAAACTATGGAAGTTCAAAGGACAGAGAGATGATATAAATGATATCACAGCAGGTTAAAGACACCTTATTTTCTAAATAGTCTTATGCAGTCAGCATTTTATTAATGACTAAAATGGAAAACTGGAAATTATTTTTATGCATAATGTGCTCAGAGATGAAATTTTGATACTTTTTAATGTTCATATGTGGATTTGGTGAACCATATTTGTAAGAAAAAACATGGAATGGAGGACCAAAGCCAATCTATCTACTCAACAGACTTCATTAGAAAAGCTTAATTGTTTTATCTAAAATTGAAAATACTATGAGGGCCTGTATATTTGGTGTAGCAACATCTTTTATTTTTTGTCATATGTTTGATACAGTGTCAACATTTTGACCCTCAATGTTCTAAAATGTACACACTTTACTTTAAAAATAAACTAAAGATATTTCTTTAGGATTTAAGGGCTGCTCCTCAGGGAAACTGAAGAAAACATAGGAGTATTGCAAATTGTGTTTGCAAATCACTTTTTAAGACAATATTTGTTCCACTGCATTTATAAGCCCTATAGAAAAAAAACATTTGACTGAAATACTTTGAGAATCCCTCTTGACAGGTTACCTTTTCTCATGGAAATAGAGTTAAAATATATCTATGGAGTAAAAGGAAATTTAGACCAAAATAAAAATTATTTAACTAATGTGTATATTGTTGTTATTTTCCTGGCATTAGCTTGGTAAAAGGATGTTTAAGATTGTCTTGTTTTATTAATATTCATATGATTAATATATTGAGGTAGAAAAATCAGATTTTTATGTAAAATATTTTTAGGAAAAATTCTCCCTTAATATCTGGAAGCCAATGCCTAATATGTTCTTTTTACAAGTCATTTTGCAGATCCACACAGATTGCAACAGTGCAGTTTATACTTGTATTTCAGAAACAATGTAGCCATGAACTCTTTTCTTGATATTTCCTAAGGATTGAAAAATAAATGTAAATATTTCACAAAGGATTATGAAAGAAATACCAACAAAATGTCATCTTTCACATACAATGAAATATGCACACTCTGGTATGATTTGAAATAGATATCACAGGAATCATTATTGGTTTAAATTTGAAGTGAAATTAACAATTTTGTTATTTCCTCACATTATTCAGATAATTTAATTGGGACCTAAAATGTAAGCATAAGAAATAAATTGTTGAAATTTAACATTCAGGATTAAATAGAATATTCATTTTCAAACTAAGATTACTGCTTCTTTTTCATATATAAACATAATCATTTCATTTAGTTATTGTTACATAGTGTAATTGCAAAAAAAAAAAAGAAAAGAAAAGTAAAGAAAAGACCTACTAGGGGACACCAAAACTTGGGTAACATTTAGGAATAACTCAAATTACCAAGATAAGAAAGTGGATATTATTGACGTAATGTTAATAGTTTGGGGGTAATAATAGATTTTTAATATTCTGATTCCTAAATAATTACTGCATGTATATATATGTTTGTGATCCTGAAATTACATAAGAAATAGTATTTTCCATTTTTCCAATACCTGCATTTCAGAATGAGTTTTTAAAATTGAGTTAGTCATTAACATTTTAAAAGTGAATAATTATTACTAATATACTGTGAATGAATGAATTATTTGTTCCAGCATTATTTTTGAGTAGGCAGTACTATGTTCTGGAACATTTTCCCTATTTTTATTCTTTTCTTTTTTTTTCTCTTCTCCCTCAAGAACAAAAAATGGGTAAATATGACTCATACCAGCGTGAACAAGAAGATCCAGTCTCCAAATCCCATCAACTTTCCCTGGTTTCATCTCCCAAGTCTAATGGTGTCATTGGAAAACAAAACATCAGGTCATCTATTTCAGAAAAGTCAAACAAGGATGATAGCATCTTGTCTCCTAACCCTGAGGAGCAATCAGGAGGCGAAGAGAGCCCGAGGTCCTTGTCATCTTCTGATCTGGAATCAGGAAATGAGAGTGAGTGGGTCAAAGATATCACTGCTACCAGATCTAGTCTTCCCACATTTTCCTCAAGACCAAGAAATCCTCTTGATATCCTTACCAAGATTTTCCCAAGTTATAGGCGCAGCTGGCTAGAAGGCATTCTACAGTTCTGCAAAGGGGATGTGGTTCAAGCCATTGAACAGGTCTTAAATGGGAAAGAACATAAGCCAGACACCAGGGACCTAGCAAGCTCGGGAAGATCTGAGCACATAGCCTTTCAGAGAGCTTCTAATTTTAGTCTAGCTGGAATTGGTTTTGGAACTCTAGGTAATAAATCAGCTTTCTCTCCTCTTCAGACTACTTCTGCTTCATATGGAGGTGATTCAAGTCTCTACAGCTTAAGTCCCAGACTGGGTATTAGTCCTTTACGCCTGGCATACTCCTCTCCAGGAAGAGGACTATCTGGTTTTATGTCACCCTACCTAACATCTGGGTTGGTACCAGCATTGCCTTTTCGGCCAGCTTTGGATTATTCCTTTTCAGGAATGATTAGGGATTGTTCTTACCTTCCCATCAAAGACTCAGTAACGGGCATTGGAGTGTATTCCAGACCAAATCAAGACAATCAGTAATGTATATTGCCCATTGTGCTTTTCTGGAGAATTTCTGGAAGCATGCAGTATGCACATACATGTACACCCCATCTATTAATGTAGTACAATATATATGTGAGTGGATTATCAGGCCTTAAAAATGCTATTTATTTTTGCAAGCAGTAGAATAGACTTTAGATCTGAACATACTTCTTTAGCTTTTATTAAGCGAAAGAAGCATTTGAACATCATATGTGCCTTGAATAAAACTTATATCAGGCGATCTTTTACTTTCAACTAACAAATCTTCTCTTTATAACAAGAGTTCTTAACAAAGGGCCCGTGAGCTTGAATTGAAATTCAAAAAAACATTCTTGTGGGGACGTGTTGGTGCAGGTGTGATATATTTATTAAATAATACACAGTAGAGTGTGGACTTAGTAAAGGGTCTTTGGTTTTCACCTGACTGGCAAAGGGGTCCAGGGAACAAAAATGGTTAAGAACCCCTGCTCTAAAATATGAGTTGTAAAATTCCTATTTTCAAATTGTACTTGTTTTGTTGTATTGAAATGTGGGGTTTATAGTTTTAAAATACTTTTGTAAATGTAAAACAGTCCAGCATAATATAAAATGAGCCAAAAAGGAAGAGTTGAAAAAATTGAGATACTTCTAAGTAATTATTATTTAAAATTTTTTTTCTTCCCTTCTGTTCCTTGTTCACTGTAGAGGAAAAGGTTATTTCAAAGTATTTAAAGAATATTTTATTTGCATAAAAATGGTTAGTAATAAGTAAAACTTTGGAGACATTTGAACTCCTTATTTTTCTGAATGTCTTATTTTTCATTCATATCTGCCATTTGTGATAAGTACTACAAAAAATTTTTCTTTTAAAATGAATACACTAAGAAATAAATCTAGGAAAATGAGAGTGTGCCACCTCCTGGCCACTATCACTAATTGCAACTCAGTTCTCAGAGGGTATGGGAATTAGAAAGGAATAGTTTATTAAACAGTATAAGCTAACCACTGTATGAAATAGTCATTTGGATGTTACATAGAAATTTTCATATTATGAAGTGAACATCTACTGTGGACAAGGATTTTAATCTTTAAGTGTGTGAATGCTTGTATATAGGGAAATAGGCCTTGACATATGTTTGGGGCAAGAATAGGGCAGCCGACTCAAAGGTATAGGTAATTTTAGTCAGGAAATTAAAACAGCTGATGAGATGAATAGTGATTAACTCTAGATGGATGATGCTTAATGCAATGAGGCAAGATATAAGATTTCCAAAGGGAACATTTTGGCATTCAGTTTTGGATGTTTTCTTGCGTTTTTAAAAATACTCGTTCTCCATCTGGAACATTTGAGAGCTATTTATTTTGGTCAGTGGAAAGTCCCTGAGAAAACTGCTTACAAAACAATTTTTCTTCAAGTTTTCTTCATATGTCATCATTTTTTTTAAGGACAGTAGCTTTATAGTTATTGTTGGGGATAAATGGAAACTCAGTTATAGTTGATGAATCAGAAATAGTTTAGACAATTTAAGCAGTATGATTCACTAAAATATGCTTACATAATCAGTTTTATCATTTTTCCCATGAGGCCAGTAAGAATATATTTCTAAATTGTATTTTACCAGCAATTAGCATATTAAATTACTGCAGAATATTTGGTGCTGATTTAGGATATAAATATGTTTAATAGAGTATGCATTAATTTTAATGGTGTAAATGTGAGAAAGCAGATCCTGTAAAAATTGGATGCAATATTCACTAATTATGTATAAGAAAAATTTAGATTCTGAGCCTAAACCATAGCACGGTGCCTGGCAAATAGACGATATTCAATTAATATATTCTAAACTAAGAATCCATTTTGGATAATATATCTCGTTGCTACTTTGATAAAACCAAAGAACTCTCCACCAAATGGTCTACAGACACACAGCTTTGAATCCAATTTCATGGAGTTCATGAATCTCCTAAATGCTATTGAAGTTAGAACCATTGGAGAGTCTTAAGTTGTTTCCATTCAATCAATTGATTTATTGAAATTTTTAAAATGTCCTGTGCTAGATCTTATGGATGATACTGAATGTAATATATTGCATTTTCAAGGAAACTATATTGTAAAACACATATCCGGTGTAATAATACAACAATGCTAGAGTTGCTGGATTCTTTTGTGGTTTATATAATGATGTGCATGTTTCCATTTCAGAAAGAGAATTGCTTTTGGACTGAAAAAAATATCCATTTTTAGTAGTATTCAAAGTTGTAAATTTAATTTTATAATCTCAAAACTTAACAAATTTGTTTACATAATGCTTTATACATTTAATACTTTTTGCAATCATTTTAGAGCTTAAAGAAACTTATACAAAGGTCATTTTGTCCAACCATTGAACTGTCTGTGAAGAATAGTGTGAATAATCGGGAGCTGAAGTCACTTCAGTTTCAGTTAGACTATAAGTTCTGAAGGAAGGTTTCATGTCTGCTTGGTTCATTCACAGCTTTGTACAGTGTCTGGTACTTAAAAGTGCTCACATTGAAGTTTTTTACTGACTGAAATAAATAAAAAGATAAAAAGAGGATATTAACCTATAATTAATTAATTCAGCAATTATTTATGCAGCACCTGCTTTGTGCCAGGCACTGTGCTAGACACTGGGCATAAGAAGTGAATAAGACACAGGACCTCGCCATCTGTATTACCATGTGTATAAAAACAACCAACCAACCACTCTTGATACCACTTGATGATGTTGGTACATCAGTGAGTGCTTTGCAATCTTGATATTTATGCTGTGCCCTTGGATGCTGCTTGAGATCTGATCGCCTAAGGCACTAATTGGGGATGGGAGGGAAGTTTGTCTGAGAAAGTTGGTCTGAGAATTGGAAGAAGTGGGCAAAGAAGTGTTCACCTGAATAGAATCTGGTCATCTCAGCTTCTCCAGAGCCCTCTGGGTCAGATTTATTGCCGAACCCCAGGATTGGCCTCCCAGTCTAAGCTCCCTTCTAGATATTCTTTGAAAATGGGCTAGAGTTGAGGGGACCATTGAAGCGGTTGTGAATCAAATGATCTATTCCTTTTCTCTGCAACTTTTGATGAAACAAAAGGACTGGAGATTTTAGGACAACCCTTCTTAGAGATTCCTAACTGTGAACTTGCAACTAAGAAAACTATTTTTTGAAGTATATTCATTCAACTCTTCTTTAAAATGTATTTTCCTTTGACATTTGTGTTTTATCTTTGAGATCAAAATGCCTTCAGAATATAAGAGAAGTTGGGGATAAAGCACCTTATTATACCCTAGACTTATTTACACTGTAAATGAAATCATTCTCCCATGCACAGAGTGAAATGAAGTGGAACATCACATCTATAAAGGCAAAGTGTACTATGTCCTCAGGGCAGCCTGATTCTTAAGTGTGGGTGCTTATCCTTTAGGTGAAAGGCAGTGGGAAGAGTTCCTGCCCACAAACATTCCTCCCACCCAGTCTAGCTCTAATTGATCCTGTTATTGATGCCTATACCACACAACCATGGCTTTATTTTGCATCATCTTCTCTAAACTTGAAGCTGTTTTGAGGTAGCACTTAAGAGTAGCTATGCCCAACACCAAAATACCTTTTTTTGGTTCACTAAGTATTATTAAAAAGAGGGGAATTACTTACCCTTAGCTTTACTGAGCCTGACCCCAGTGATAGTATTCAGCAGAAGATTTGATGAAAAGGATGAGAGTTCTAAGAGTGTCTCTTTCTCACTTTTGGTAATTTGGTAATTTTAAAAAAGCTGACATTTTAAAAGTTGCTGATATTTTAATGGGTTTGATTGTGTCAAAATGTCCCCAAGTCAAAATGGCCACATCAAAGCAGTCTTATCAGGAAGTTCACTGTATTAAGATGGATGCACTAAAGTGGCATTATCAAAATATCTACATCAAAAGTAACAATAAAATTGATTTGTTAAAAAAAAGTTGCTTTAAAATGTCAAATATTTATTGAAATCCTTCCTGGAAACAAGTTCAAGAAAAATGGATTAGATATTGGTACAATTAGGAGGCATATGAAGTTGAACAACTGTGTCAAAGAATGTTGATTAGTAAATTCATTTCAACCAGGAAGTAGGTTTTAGATTTCTGCCCTTGACCTTTTATAAAAATCTCATCAACAACTTAGGTGAAAGAATAAAGATATAAATTGCATTGTTGTCTTATTCATGGACAGCACACACCTGGGAAGGGCACCTAATATTTTGGATGACAGAATCAAGTTTCAAAATGATTCTGATTCTCATCCTCTTTCCCCATTCCAGTGAACCAATATAATAGATTCTTTAAGTTAAAACAAAATCAACTGCACACATACACAATAATGGAAAGATACTTGGATTTACAGTGTATTTTTTTTTCATGAGAAAAAAGTAGTGTTATTTATTGATTGGTAGGTTAATTATGCGATTACCATGTGGCATGATTGTTCCAAAAGCCAATTCAAATCTAGATTGCACTAGTAAAGTATGTATAATAAGGGAAGGTATAATCTCATGTGTTCTGGGATATCAGTCAGATATTAGCTACAACAATGTGATCAGTTCTGAGCACCATATACTAAGAATGATTCTACAACCTGGGATATTAGCAGAGATGCATATAATGGTATGTGATGATTGTGGTGGTGGTGGTCTGTGAGAAAGAGTTTCAGAAATAGGGAAAATGAAAACATGTAAGGCGCTAGCACATGACAAAAATGAATTGTGCTTATTCTGGACAATGTAGAGAGCATAGTGGGTAAAAATTACCCAGGGAGAGAATTCTGAAGAATATAAGAAAGGATATCTTGGCAGTTAGTATCTGTCAATGGCTACCTTATATGATAATGCATCTTCTAATCATTGAAAATACCAAGTAGAAATTACCCATCTTAGACCTCATTGAGGGGGTTTTTCATTCCTTTCTCAGTGTTGGGGCTGATCCATTTCTAAGGCCAATCAGAAACATGATAAATATTTATTGAATAAATGCGTTTCAATTCTAAGAAAATGAAAATATCCAACCATTATTTGTCAATAAAACACAATGCAGTTTGGTTCACTAAAGCTTATTCTATGCAACAGCTTCTTAGGAGTAGATAAAAGAGGAAAAGACTTAGAGCACAGTACATGTTTATATAGGATAGCAAGGGGTTCAGTCTAGTAGATGCTAGTGTGTGGTGGATAGATATGCAAGCCATGAGAAGGCAGAGGAAGGTTCAGAGAGGACATGGAAGAGCACTCCAGAAAACTTCAATATATTTTCTTTAAAGCATCTGACAATGTATCTTACTGGAAGGAGCACTTGCTCCTTACTGGAAGGAGTTGATGTTGGACTTATTAGCTGTATGGCCTTAAGCAGGTTACTTAAACTCTGGGCATCAGTGTCCTTTCTGCAGAAGTAGGATATTAATATCTAACTTATAAAGTTCACGGAGGCAAAAGATAACTTAAATAGCTGCATAGCAAAATAATGCTAATATACTGGGTGCTAAATAAATTACTCTCATTGTATTTATATTCTATTAAGATTTTATCCTTGCCCCCTCAACAAAGGTGCTGTAATTGTATTTAATCAACTCGTAGTTGATATGGAACCCAAAGTGACAGGCAATCACCTAAGGAACTAACAGGCTTATTTCCAGACTTCCTGTTTGGGTGTTCATTTCAGAGATGAGCTACATTTTCATATCATATTGTTGTACCTATTATTTGGATTCTTTTGAAGGCTATGAGAAGGAAATGAACAGCAAAATCATAGTTACTACGTGCGTTCATGCTACATTTATCAGTCAGTGTTTGGTCAGGAAAAGAGAGCCACTCTAAGTATATATCAGAATGAGGAGTTGTTATAGAAGTTCGACCTAACACAAACATAGGAGAAGCTGAGAAGTGAAGGTCTGGAAGACCGGAATTAGCAGATCAGAGAAAGTATCTGTAACCTGTAGCACTGGTGTGGGTAGACAAGTGGGAAATTACAGGAAATTTGTGAAGCCAATGGTGTCCAGTCACTCACATGGTTCCAAGGGGGAGATGTGAAGAGGTCTATGGGAATCTACTACCTCTGTGTAGCTACTGACTCTGTGGGTCTGCAAGCAAGCACCTCGTAGTGGGCTTGCACCCAATGTGGGTCAGGAGGCAGGAAGAAGAGCTGGGATGTGGAACAGAGAAAAAGGAGGGCAACCTGATATTCACTGGGTATCTGACCTTGATAGCTTATGTTTCACTTCCACTTTGTAAATGCTACAATTCCTCTTTTGGCCATCTCTAACTCTGACTGCTATAGGAAAGGGGATTCTGGGACCCTTTATTGACTCGATATTCATACTCTTTTCTATTAACCATGTTTACATCCAAACAAAGGCAAGAACAAGGTGATCCTTTCAACTAAACTTTATACAACTATTCCTTGCCCAACAAAAACAAAAAGAGACCATACAAAGTGACATACATACAAAGTGACATCCATCTTTGGGTGATATTCATTCCTCTTGTAGCTGAGACAAATCCCACTTTGGTATCCTGTGACTTTAATCCTGAGATATAAAGTTAAACACTATTAATAAACTTTATGTTAAAAAGTAAGGAAATGGGAGAGGGGAGAAAAAATTGGTAAACACAAATATGCTTACATAAAAGCAAGGAAGAAAAATACTCATAACTACTAGAGCCCTCATATTTGCAACTGCTCATGGGATCATACTTTTTATTTATAACTTCCTTTTTACACTTCCCATTTTATATTCTCTTTTCCCTAGCACGTGTCTCAGTTGATTGTGGTGGGGTGACCCAAATTTTCATTCTTGAAGGGTCTGTGTCATTAGCAGTCTGGCTTCTACATAAGAGAGGAATAAGTGACACTATAGAAAATTTCCTACATTCTGGAAATACTCCTTGCTTTTACTCAGAAGTAGACACAATAGTATCTCCAGGCAATATAATAAACCCCATATTTCCTGTGTCAGTGGCACGAGATGCCCAAAGTAGCCAGTGGTAGTTTCAAGTTCCAGGACAACATTATAGTCCCTGGTAGAATCATTCCTCTTGTGGAAAGTAAGATCTCTAAACAAAAAGAGCCCAAAGTTACATGGAAAGAAAACAAAAATATTGCTAATTGATTATTAGGATTAATATCAGAAAAACCATTCTCATATTCACCCCACTTCCCAGACTCATGAATCCTGGGTCTAGAAGAAGCATCACCATGCATTCACAGTTGATTCAGAGCATATCTTGCAACATGGAGGACATTATTTCAGCCCCATAAAGTGCTGGCATCCAAATGGTACTGTAACTGAGTGTTCCAAAGCCCATTCCATAATGTTGTTAGGCCAGCTGTTTCGGAATGAAAGGGACATGATAAGATGAGTGAATTCTGTGAGCATGAGCCCAAAGCTGCACTTCATTTGCTGTAAAATGAGTTTCCTCATCAGAAGCAATGTTGTATAGTATATTATGAATGTGAATAAGGCATAATGTAAGGCCACAGATGGTGGTTTTAGCAGAAACATTAAGAATAGGAATGGCAAAGTCATATCTAGTATGTGTCTTTTCTAGTGAGAACAAAGAGCTACTCCTTCTGTGATGGCTGGTTCCCTGGGGGAATGCTTCCAATTCAGAATCTCAGTGTTGATCTTTGCTTTTGGCAGGTTGAGTACCCAGCAGTGCTCTAGCCAGATTGGTCTTGGTGAGTAAAAGTTCATGTTGCTGAGCCCAACTCTGCTTCCATGATTGTTCTCTTCATGAGCCAATTGGGCAACTATAGGGGTAAGCTTGAAAAATAATGTCACCTTGTCCATGTGATTATTAAGATACTCCTTTTTCAGAGGTTTCTCTTCAGTGAGAATGTATATGGAACAAAAATATCCTCAAACATTTGCCTAGAGAGATCTTTCCACATGCCTATTCTTGTTCTTGATTTTCTGATCATTTTTCTTCCAACTGAACTGTTAGGCATTGCTCATGAATCATTCTTCAGATGCACCTCTATCCAGCTCTCCTTCCAGGCCAAATAAAAAATCAAGTACACAGCTTGAAACTCTGCCCATTGGAAACATTTTCTTCACTACTATCATTCAGCACCACACCTGAGTGGGTCTGTAGTGCTGCAGCTGTCCACTTTTAGATGGTGCCAGTATAGTACGTAGAACTATCTGTTAACCAGGACCAAATTGTTCTTACTTAGTTATCATAGGCAACTCCACATGAGAGAGAGGATGCAGTGCGGCAAGAGTAGGAGCCATGGGAATTTGAGCCACTTCACCTGACAACTTATTTGTAACTTCAAAACCTGCTGTTTGATCGTGTATATATCACTTCCACTTGATGATGGAGTACTGTTGCATATGGCTTGATGGGTCAGACAACACTCTGTTTATGTGAGCATCTAAGGTTGCATGGTTATTTGATGACCAATATTTACATTAGGAGTCTGGGAGGACTCAGTAACAAGGCAGACACTTTCTCAAAAGGAGAATAATTACCTGCAGAGGAAGCATTGATTTTCTCTGTGCATTGTGATTTACCTATAGGGGCTTGTCAAAGGTTTTATTCAGCATCCCTAATTACCATAGACACTTCCTGCACCATTGGATTTGCAGGGTCATATGGCCCAAGTGCAAAACAGGTTGCATGGCAGCTTGGTTCTGTTGCAGAACCTTCTTTTGATCTGGGCCTCACTCAAAACTGACAGCCTTTTCAGTTATTTGATAAATGGGTTGAAGAATGATGCTCAAATGAGGTGTATTGCCACCAATATCCAAAGGCCCATCAGGCATTATGTTCTTTCTTAGGGGTAGGAGGTACCAAAATGCAGAAACTTATCATTCATTTCATATGATATTTTGTTTTGTCCCAGACAACTAGATCCCTAGAGATTTACCGATGTGATATCCCCCTAAAGTTTCCTTGGATTTATTCTGCCCACTTTTTGGCATGCATATCTTTTCATCAGATATTTAGAGTATTTGATGCTTTCTAATCAACAGGTCCAATCAGCATATCATCCATGTAGGAGACTTGCATGATTCCTGTGGAATAGAGAATGAAACAAGTTTTCTGTGGACTAGATTATAGCAGAAGACTGGAGCGTTGATAGATACCTGAGGACTACTAAAGTGTATCACTGCTTCTGGTGGTCTTTACTAGCAAGTATAAAGAAAAAAATGTTTATGAGAACAATAGCCTCAAACAAACAAAAAAACAAAGGGCTGTATTGATTTGCTCCAGGAAAGCAACCACATTTGGAAATACAGCTGCAGTTGGAGTAACCACCTAATTAAGTTTGTGATAATACACTGTCACTGTCCAAGATCCATCTATCTTCTCCATGGCCAAGATAGGTGAGCTGAATGGAGATGTGGTAGGAATCATTACCCCAGTACCTTTAAGTCCTTGACAGTGGCACAAACCTTAGCAGTCTCTCCAGGAATGTGGTGGTGTTTTTGGTTCACTACTTTGGTAGGTAGTGGAAGTTCTAGGGGCCTCCATTTTATATTCCCTAGGCTAATAACCCTCAATATATAGGTCAAGGTTCTGATGTGGGGGTTCTTTCAGTTGT
Source organism: Cabassous unicinctus (assembly GCA_029593785.1). NCBI lineage: Eukaryota > Metazoa > Chordata > Mammalia > Cingulata > Chlamyphoridae > Cabassous > Cabassous unicinctus. The sequence continues at coordinate 14,445 of JAQZBX010075542.1, forward strand.
TGATTATGTCTCTTCTAAATATGCTTTCTAGAACTGAGAAATAATCATGGGGTAATTTTAGGTGGTGTGGGATGTTGTTGGAGGTGTGGGTGGTGGGGAACATGGGAATCCCTGTAATTTCTGAGTAATATTTAGGTAATCT
>JAQZBX010075543.1:0-14580 GCA_029593785.1 Cabassous unicinctus
AAAAAAAATAGACATTGAATAAACAAACACAAATAACAGGTATAAGAGCAATATTGCATTTGGAATATTCATATTTCATGAACTCATCAATATATACATTTTAATAATTTATAAATAAGTTGATATGTGGTCTGCAGTAATGATTGATAGGTTTCAGATTTCCACATTTTTAACTTCTTTTTTATCTTTAGTATTATTGATTTACCAAAAAAAACATTTTACATTGATATAGAATAATAAAAAATTTAATTTCATTCTCATATTAAGCCCCAACACTCACAAATACATAAAAACAATAAAGCACTACTTTATCCTTGAGATATATATTAACTGCATCTATCATCTGTCTATCTATATCTATCTATCTACCTACCTACATACCTACCTAACTACCTATCTATCTATCACATCTAGGAGTATATGCAGGTATGTGATTTGGATTTACAGTAATGGATATATTTTTTTCTGTCTGAAAATGAATACTAATGAATACTATAAATTTAATAAGCAAAACAGCTGATAACATGCTTAAGATTTGGAATTTAAAATCAAATCTGGGGGTGCATTTCACCCTGTAGCACGTCCGCACCCTTGTCTGGGGCGTGTACTATTTTTCTTTCCCCTCATTTCTTAATAAACTCTTTATTCCCTTGCCTATCCTAAAAATAATCCAATATAGATGAAATACTGAAAATCTTGGCAGAAATAGAAATGACTATAAACAGAGAAAATGGTTGAAGAGATAAATCATCACAGGGCAGCTCTTCATCCCTCCATGTGAGTATGAGGCACCAAATCCAATGACCCTCAAGATGTTACACCAAAGAAAGTGAAAGAAAAGGAAAAAAAAAAAAGAATAATACTGAGCTGTTTTTTGTTTGTTTGTTTGTTTCCATAGGTATTTATCAGCATTTCTTTCTAGACATTTTAGTATATTAAGATGCTGTCTCCACCATCACCCTCAAGTCAATTCTGCAAGTTCACTGGTTCCATATGACTTTGCCCCAGACATCATTTCCTTATAAATACCACAAGTCATAGGAAACACATAAAAAATAACACATCCCTCCTAAAAAAGGAAAGACTATTTAGGGTCATTAGGTTTATGTATATATGCATACAAATAAAACCAAAGCTACATGACTGCACATGAGCATGAACAATGGCATTTCAAGGAAATGAAGAGGTGATTAAACATATACCAGTTTAATAAACTCTGAGAATAATGTAAAGATTAAATATATATGTACATACAAATGTATATTAATATGAATATGTGTATAGGTATATATACATATATATGAAGGATAAATGAGGGGAAGTGGAAAAAGAATAATGGGATAACAATAAATATTCCTGAAATGCATCATGTTTGAATTAAATCAAAAGTAAGGGAAGAAATTGGTATCTAGAAAACTTAGAGAACTAATGACATTAAAAGTTACTATTTGCTATGATTTTCCCAGGAACCATCCTATTATTAAGACCATGTATTAGTATTGTATATTTGTTATAGTTCATGAGAGAACATTCTCATATTTATACTGTTAGCAACAGTCAGTCAACTGCCATGGGTTCATGTAGCTCCATGCTTTGTACAATCTATTCAAAAAAAACATCAAATATAAGCCATAGACTAAAAGTACCTGTAATATTATGACAATGCTCTTTCATCATTTGTAACAAATGTTCCACCTCAATGCAATTTGTTCATTTTGGGCAAATTATTGGAATCCTGTATGGTATGCATGGTTGTTTTTTTAAACTCATAAATTATCTAATAAAAAAAATCAAAAGAAAAATGAAAAAGTAAAAAATAAATTGCAACTCATATGCTAAAGGGCCAATTTTCCTAATATATAAAGAACCCTACAGATCAATAAGAAAAATACCAACAATGAATAAAAATTGGGAAAAGATCTGTAGACATTTTCAGAACATGAAATAAAGATAGCTATTATATATGAGAAAATGCTTAATCTCACATGTAAAAATTACTGCAATTTAAAACCATTTTAATACTATTTTTCATATACCATGTTGGCAAAATGTAAAACAAAGTGATAGTATGTTTTTTTTTACAAATTCTGTGTGACGAGCACTCATATATTGCAGGTAAAGTATTTCAGTGGAGAAAAATTTGTGATAAGAAAGTTATAAATGCCTATACTCATTGGCCTAGTAATTTATCTTCTTTACCATGTTAGCCTATAGATACATTCCTACATGGGTGAAATATATATAATTAAATTACTTTACATTGTAGCACCATTTGTAATAGCAAATGTTAGAAACAAAGTTAATGTCCACCATTAGGAATTGTTCAAATTAGTATAAACTCTTCAATAAACTATCTGTATTTGCAAAAAGAAGGAGAAGGCTCTCTATGACTTGGTATGGAATGTTCTCTATAGAATGTTTACTAAAATGTGTAGAATAATCTCCAAGATATATTTTTAACTGAATAAAGTAAGAACAAATATTACCTTTTGGAAAATACAAGAAAATCAATACATGACTGATTTTGGAGTGCACATATATTGAAGAAAATGAAATGAGAGAAAAAGAGGGAAGAATATTACAAAATAAAAAATATTGCTAAGGAGGAAGAGAATCTTCTATTTGAAAAAAAAACAGGGAATTTTAAAAATCCTACACAATTATTCATATGTTTCAGAGAATATCTTACCCAAGAAAGCATGAATCTGATTAGAGAACCAAAAATGTCAGAAGCATCAATTAGTAGAAAATTTACCATTCCCTAGTATACTACATGAATGAAGCCACAATAAGAGCTCCATATGAAAAAAATAAAAATAAAAAACAGGAAAGAAATTAGCATGGTAGTAGAACATGAGGCATATAATGTAAACATTACAAATTAGAAAAGGAGATACAGAGATGTGGGAGAAAGATTATTGAAAAAAATAGAATTTGATTGAAGAAGATATCCTAAAAAATTAGGTATTTCAAAATTAAATTAACATTCATTTAAAATTTCTACAAGATATTAGTGATGTAAAAATGCAATATAATAAAATGACCTCATTTTAATCACCAAAATGTATATTACCAAAAACTAAAAGATTGTTTATGTTGATGAAATTGCTAATGTAATCTATTTTATCTATTTTTGTGTGTGCGTAGAGTTTTTTATAGTATCTTCTCATAATACTTTTTATTTCTTTGGGTTTGGTATTTATACCCCCTATTTTATTTCTGAATTTAGTTAATTGCATCATTTCTCTTTTTTTGTCAGTGTTGTAAAAGGATTTTCAATTTTATTGAGTTTATTGGCTTTACTGATTCTTTATTGCTCTTTGATATTATTTAATTTATGTTAACTCTAATCTTGATTATTTCCTTACTTCTGCTATTAACAGGTAAAATTCCTTCTTCTTACTCTATATCCTCCTGTTGTGAGGTTTGGTCTCTGTTTTTAGATATATCTTCTTTTTAAATGTAAGCAATTACTTAATGGGTATAGGGCTAATTATGGGTTCAAGTAAAAGATGCAGAAGATCCTTGTGTAGGAAAATTATAAGAGTCTAACTCTGTTACATTAGAGAAACAGGTTAACATATATTCCAAGGAAAGACTCACCGATAGGTGGACAATTTTCTGGGGTTGACTGCCCTGCCTATAATGTCCAGCTGTCTCTAGAGCCATCAGGAGCACCGCTGCTTGAGGCATTACTTACTGTGGCAGTCAGTGAGATCCTGCTGATACTTCCATAAGCGTAACCTTTTTAATGACCTTCTAACTCATTTTGAAATTTCTTAGCTGTAAAAACATATTTGTATTTGAAATTTCCCCCCTTTGGACCAGGACTTTTTCCAAATGCATCACTAGTGGTGTTTCATAATAATCCCTCAGTGCTGAGGAGGCTCATCCCTGGGAGTCATGTCCCATGCTGGGGGTGAGACTGTGAGCTTATATGAAAAGTTTGGCTTAGAAAAGGGCCACAATACAGCAAAAAGGAGGCTTTCAGGGGATAACTCTTAGGCAATATGTAATACTAGGCTAAGTTTCAATTTCACAAGAACAATGTTCACAAGTAAAAGCATCAATATCAAGGGCCTGGCATATTGGTCTGTTCTCCTTCATTAGGTACTGCCCATGTACTCTAGGGATTCTTGCCACTCTATTAGAGAATGTAGCAGGTCTTCCCAGAATGGAAATTCAATATTCTTTTGTTTATTATGTGGGTTCCCACCAACTGAGACAACATCCCATGACCAATTGAACATATTATTATTCCATAGAGGCATGCCCTGGGTGCACCCCTCCCCACATATTCCCCCATCACTGACACCTCATGCCAGTGATCATCCCCATTGCCCCAAAAAGCAAAAAATGAATAAATATAATAAAAAATAAAATAATAATAAAATAGCAAATAAAATACAAAAATACAAAATAAATGTTTCATTATGCCTTTCATCACCATAAAATATGTTATATTTTATATACAGTGACAATGTCTTCTGTAGATTCCCCAGTGTCTTATTTTTTTCACTTTATATTCAAAGAAGCAGTAGGTTACAGAAAAGTTATATAGAAAATATAGCGGATTCACATATACCCTGCCCCATCCACCTCTCATATTTTCTCCTATTAATAGCATCTTAAAATGGGTGTGGTCCATTTGTTACAATTGATGAACAAATATTGAAGCATTGATATTAACTATGGTCAGGGGTTTACATTATGGCTTACATTTTGCACCGTACACTGTAATAGGATTTCACAAAATTTATAATGGCCTGTATCCATCATTGCAAGATCATGCAGAACAATTCCAATGCCCTAAAATTGCCCTATGTGCCATTTATTCTATTCTTTCCTCTTCCACCCTTTGGGATCTATGGCAACCACTAGTCTTCAATTTTTTAAGAATAAAATTCAGAGTTGCATGCAATAATATTGAGGGCTTGTCATATTGGTCTGTTTTCTTTTATTAGGCACTGCTTTTGTTCTTGAGAGATTCATGCTCCACTATTTGAGAACATAGCAGTACTCCCCAGGAAGTGAGTTTAATACTATCTTATTTATTGTGTGTCTCCAAACACTGAGATAATACACTTTGAAAAGATGAACATTTTCATATTCCCTAGAAGCATGCCCTGGGTGTACCCTATCCCACATACCCTCCTCCCCTGATGCAATGCACCAGTAACCTTCCCCTGCCACATTTGCCAAAAGAACATTCCCACTATTGTATTTTCAACCACAACTTAAAAATCTTCAGAGTTCACCTGTTCCTTCCTACAGCCACACCCCAGTTTCATGGACAGTCCAACCCAACTGACCACAGACAGTTCACCTTCACATTCATGCACCATCAATCCCACTCACATCCTTGCACCACCATTACTATCATCCACAACCAAACCACCACATTCCACGTTATCATAAGTTCTCTCAAGATTGAGCATCAACTCACAACACTCTACACCCTTTATGTCTCCTAATAACCTATCTTCCATATACTAGCTCTGGGAATCTGTTCAATATGCTTAGGTCATATTAGTGAGGTCATGCAATATTTGTCCTTTCGTGACTGGCTTACTTCACTCAACATAAATCTCCAAGATTCATCCATGTTGTTGTGTGTGTCAATACTTCATTCACTCTTACCACTGAGTAATATTAGGTTGTATTAATATAGCACATTTTGCTTATCCTTTAATCTGTTGGTGGACACTTAGGCTGCTTCCAACTTTTGGCAACAGTGAATAATGCTGCTATGAATATTGGTGTTCATATATCTGTTCTTGCCCCTACTTCCAACTCTTTTGGATATTGTATTAGTCAGCCAAAGGAGTGTTGATGCAAAGTATGAGAAATCTGTTTGCTTTTATAACGGGTATTTATTTGGGTTAGAGCTTACAGTCACAAAGCTGTAAAGATTAAGTTACTTCTCTCACCAAAGTCTGTTGCCACGTGTTGGAGCAAGATGACTGCTGGTCTCTGTGAGGGTTTAGCCTTTCTCTTCCTCTTAATACTCCATGGTCCCAGCTTCTTCCAATCTCTGCTATAAACTGACATAAGGCTCATCTCTCTTCCTGGGGCTCATCTCTTTCTGGGCTCAACTGCTCTACTCTCTCCACAAGGCCAGCTGTAAGCTATCAGGCAAATGGCTGGACTCTCTCCCTGGGGCTCCATCATCAAAAAACTAAGCTCTCTCTTCTGCACTGTCATTTTCTGTGTGAGTCTCCACCCACCAACGGGGTGGGAACTCAACGTCCTACTGACATGGCTGAATCAAAAGCACTAATTTTAACTTAATCAAGTAAAAGTGAAACCTCTGAATTTAATACAGTCAAACTGTAGCATGCCCAGAGGAACAGACCCGCTTACAAACATAATCAATATTTCTTTTTGGAATTCATCAATAATATCAAAATGCCATAGATATATACCCACCAGTGGGATTTCTGGATCATATCGCAATTCTATACCTTCTTGAGGAACCATGAAATTGTCCTCCACAATGACTGTTCCATACTGCTTTCCCACCAGCAGTGTATGAGGGTTCACTTTCTTCCCTATCCTCTTCAACACTTATAGTTCTCTGCTTTTTTAATAGCTGCCAGTTTGATAGATGTATGATGATATTTCACTGAAGTTTTGGTTTGCATTTCTCTAATAGCTTGAGATATAGAGCATCATTTATGTGATTTTTAACCATTTATGTTTATTCTTTAGAAACTTTTTAAAATGCATTGTTTATCTTTTTATTTTCATGATGTTACATTTCTTTATATATGCTGGGTATTAGATCCTTATTTTAATGATTCCCATTATTTTTTCTCTATTGAGTAGACTGCCTTTTCGCTTTCTTCACAAATTCCTTTGAAGAATAATTTTTAACATTAAGTTTGAGTAGGTCCCATTTATCTATTTTTTTCTGTAATTGTTCATACTTTGGGTGTAAAATTTAGGAAACCATTTCCTATTACAATATCTCATAGATGCTCTCTACATTATCTTCTTGGAGCTTTATGGTCTTAGCTTTTATATTTAGGCCTTGGATCCATCATGAGCTAATTTTTTGTATACAGTGTGAGATGGTGATCCTCTCTCATTCTTATGATTATGGTTATCCAGATCTCCCAGCACCATTTATTGAAGAGGCAATTCTGTCTCAATATAGTGGGCTTCTTGGACTTGTTAAATATCAGTTGACATATATATGACAATCCATATCGGATCTTTTTCTTCAGTTCCATTGGGCAGAATATCTATCCTTGTGCCAGTACCGTGCAGCTTTGACCACTGTAGCTTTGTAGTATGCTTTAAAGTCACTTAGCGTGATTCCTCCAATTTTTTTTCAATATGTTTTTGGCTATTTGGTACCACTTGCTCTTCAAAATAAATTCAATAATTGTCATTACCAGTTCAGTAAAATATGTTGTTGTGATTTTTATCAGGTTTCTGTTAAATCAGTAAATCAATTTGGGTAGAACAGACATCTTAATGATGTTTAGTCTTCCAATTCATGAACAGAAAATATTCCTCCATTTATTTAGGTCTTCTTTGACTTCCTTTAACATGGTAGTGTAATTTTCTCTATACAAGTCCTTTACATCATTAGATAAATTTATTCTTAGATATTTGATTACTTTAGTTACTATTGTAAATGGAATTTTTTTCTTTATTTCCTCCTCAGATTGCTCATTATTGGTGGACAGAATGCTACAGAATTTTGTGTATTGATCTTATATCCTTGTACTTTACCGAACTCATTTATCAGCTCTAAAAGCTTTGTTGCAGGTTTTTCAGGACTTTCTAAATATAGGATCATGTCACCTTCAAATAGTGAAAAATTTACTTCTTCTTATCAAATTTCAATTCTTTTTTTCTCTTTTCTTGCCTAAGTGCTCAAACAAGTATTTCTAACAAAATATTAAATAAGAGGAGTGACAGAGGGCATCCTTGTCTTGTTCCAGATCTTAGAGTGAAAGCCTTTAGTATTTCATCATTGAGTATGGTGTTAGCAGTGGGTATTTCATGTATTCCCATTTATCAAGTTGATGAAGGTTCCTTCTATTCCTTTCTTTTAAAGTGTTTTCTATGTGAATAGAGTTGATTATGTGATTTTTTCTTTTGATCTGTTAATGTGGTGTATTACATTGATTGATCTACTTATGCCAAACCACCCTTGCATACCAGGATGAAACCCACCTGATCTTGGTTTATAATTCATTTAATGTGCTGTTGAATATGATTGACAAGTATTTTGTTGACTATTTTAACCTCTAAGTTAGAGACATTGGTTGGTAGTTTTCTTTTCCAGTGGTTTCTTTATGTGGTTTTGGTCTTAGTGTGATTTTGGTATCATTGAATGAGATAGGTATTGTTCTCTCCACTTCTATTTTTTGGAAGTTTATGTAGGATTGGTGCTGGTTCTTTCTGGATGAAGCTATCTGGTCCTGGTCTTTTTGAGGTTGTGAGGATTGTGATGACTAATTAAATCTGGTTACTTCTGATTGTTCCATTGATTTTTTTCTTTCTTTTTTCATCAATGCAGGCTGCTTGTGTGTTTCTTGAAATTTGTCCATTTCACCTAGGTTACCCATCTTGTTGACATATGATTTTTCAAAGTATACTCTTAAGGTTTGTCAATTTCATTAATTTTCTAAAAATACAAGATTTTGGTATTGTTAAATTTTCCCTGTATTTTTTTTATTGTCAATTTCAATTAGTTCTAACTCTAATCTTTGTCACTTTTTACTTTCTGCTTGCTTTGGTGTTAGTTTGCTGGTCTTTCTCTAATTCCTGCAGACGTTCTGTAGATCTTTGATTTTAGTTCTTTCTTCTTTTTTAATATAAGCACTTATGCCTATAAATTTCCCTCTCAGCACTGCTTTGCTGCCTCCCATAGGTTTCAATACATTGTGTTCTCATTTTCATTTGTTTCAAGGTACTGATTTCTTTTGCAATTTCCTACTTGATTCACTGATTGTCTAAGACTGTGTTGTTTAACTTCCATATCTTTTTACCTATTCTGGTTTTCTGTCCCATATTAATTTCCAGCTGCATTACTTTTGGAAAAGGGAGATTACTCTGCATAATTTTGATCTTTCTAAATTTATTAATACTTGTTCTGTAACCTAGCATGTGATCAATCCTGGTAAATACCCATGTGTACTCCAGGATTGCAGTCTATATCTATTAGCTCTAATTCTTCTATTCAAGTTCTCTGTTTCTTTATTAACCCTCTGATGAGATGTTCTGTCTAATGGTGATAACAGTGTATTAAATTTCCCCACTATGATTGTAGAGGCATCTATTTCTCCTCTTAATTTTGCCAGTGTTTTCCTCATGTATTTTGTGGAACCCTGGTTAGTTGCATAAATATTTTTGATTGATCTTTCTTCTTGATATAATGCCCCTCTTATTAATATATAATGCTCTTTCTCTTTTACAATAATTTTGCATTTAAAGTCTATTTTCTGCCATATTAGTATAACTACTCCCTCCTTTTTTACAATCATCTCAGAAGTCTAAGTTGATGAATGTATGATTCTTGGAAATGTTGGTTATTTGGCTCTCTGGGAAAGAATATCCTGTTTTTAATTTCATTGGAGAAAAGACTTTTGTTTCTTTTATTGCAACATTAAATATATCTAAGATTTACCAAATGTACAGTGTAAATTTTGTAAAAATCATGATTGAGTTTTAAACTGAAATGCTGTCAGGCTACTAAACCTGCTATAATTTTGAGAGTAACTATGTCCTCAGAATAATCATGAGTCTGTGTAACACAGTGAACCCTGTGGTGGATGATGGACTCTTGTTAACAGAACAAATATGAGAACAATCTTTCATAGGCCATAAAAATATACAATTAAAATACAAGGTGTTAATAATAAGGTGGATTGAGGTGAAAATATGCCAAATGTAAGATACAGATTATAGTTAGTCTTAGTATTTTGATGATGTTCATTTGTAACAAATGTTCCACAGCAATGCAAGATGTTGGTGATTGGGCAATGTTTGGGAATCCTGTATAGTATCCATGATTGTTTTTGTAAAACTTACAAGTTGTCTAATAAAAACAAAAGAAAACAAAGCAATTGTATTAATCCAAAGTTTCATAAAAAAGAAATGAACTACTTAAAATATCTAATCCACAATGTTTATTTTATAATCATAATAGAATTGACTTTTATCCACATTTCATTATTTAATAATTCATACTACTCTCTAAATTCTCATTTCACTCTAGTCACATTTATTTCTTCTTCAATCCTTCCCATACCTATTATCCTCAAATCAATATTCACCAAATGTTTGCCCACTCTTCAGTCTCCCATGCTCTACCAAAGGTGAATGCAGTTTATATATCTTTTGTCTCCTGGAAGGGATTTCTCTCCCATTGGAATTTAGGTCACTTGATGGTCTTAAAACATGAACTCTCTGGTAGGACATTAAACATTCTGTTATATAGTTTAGTCAGCTTTTTTTCATTGTCAGGATGGAACTAATGTTGTTTTGTCACTTTCAACCTCTTACACATAAGCAGAAATTTAAGAATCATTTTCAAGTCTGCATCAATTCAAATTTTGGCTTTTATATTATTTCTAACCTTTTTCTGTTTCTTTAATTTTACCTTCCTTTTTAATATATCTTTTTTTTCAATGAATACTGCTTTATTACTTTACCTTTGCCTTAATAACAAAATATAAGATTATAATATTATACAAAATTACACTTAAGAGGAGTTTCATAGCTTTTTATATGAAGTATTTTGCTTATAATTCAGTACAAACTTTTTTTAATAATTTCAGTCATGATTTATGTTTTGAGTTATTCATAACATAGAGATGTGTTTCTGGTTTCCAATCACATGAGTGACTTGAGATTACTTTTTTCATTTTATAGGTATAATTGTCATTTGGGCTTTCTAAATCCTTTCCTTTGAATGTCCTTGAGGTTTTCACTCTGAAATATCAAGTTATTGATATTCATAAATGTTTCATTTACACTGTAAAATAATCTGCATTATGCAACAGTAGGATGCAATGTTTAACATCTTAGCATTATATGCACTATTTATTTTTTCTCAGCTCTTCACTATTGTCATTATATTCTTTTAATTTTCTCTGGAAGTCTCAATAATGGTCCCCAGTATGTCCCTGAATTAATGCTAAGAACTGTGGATATCAAATTTTGGGGGAATAGGGACTGTACAAATAGTGGGTTAACCATGTAAGCCTAATGCAATAACAAGGGTCCATATAAGAGGGAGGAAGAGGAGGCAGAGCCAGACAGAAACAGTATGACAACAGAAGCAAAAAAAGGTTTGGAGATGCTATGTAAACTGATAGTTTTGAAGATAGGAAAAAATGGTGCATGAGTCAAGGACTGCAAGGATTATTGTTCTAAAAACTTAGAACTGGTCAGAAAATAGAATTCTGCCATATAGTCTCCAGAGGGATCTCAGGCCTACTGGAACCTTGATTTTGACCCAATGAACCCAATTCAGAATTCTAACCATCAGAAATATAAAATAAAAAATGTATGTTTTTTTAAGCCACTAGATTTGTGGTAATGTTACAACAACAATTGGAAGCTAATACATCCATTCATCACCAGCAGAAATATGTTAAAATGTGCCACCAATATAACTGTTTCTTCAATTTATTCTTGTGGCTCTACACAAATTTACAATTTTTATGTCATCCTGCAAAATCAAATGCTCATAATTAAATAATATCTATCTTAAGGTAAGTGGCATTTTGTGACATGTCAATTTTGTATAGAAATATAACTATTTCATCAACTTTATTTAGTTAATATTTGCAAATATATATATTTCCATTATTCTGTCATTTAAAATTATCAATCCTTATATTCCAAATGTATCTACTATCATAGCATACCTTCAGAATTTTTAAATTAAGTGTACCCATCCTTTGTAAGAGAGGCTTTTATTCAATATATATTTAAAGGCATACTCTGTTTGATTGTGCTTTGCTTTATTATGGTTTACAGATGTTGCACTTTTTTACAAATTGAAGGTTTCTGGCAACCCTGTGTTGAGCAAATCTATTGGCATCAATTTTCCAACAGCTTATGCTCACTATGTGTCCCTGTGTCACATTTTAATTAATCTGTGCACGTTGTTTTTCTTTGACATAATGCTATTGCAAATTTAATAGACTACAGTATAGTGTCAAAATAACTTTTATAGGTAATTTTGGTTATATAACAAAACAAAATTTTTGTGCAAATCATATTATTACAATATTCACTTTATTCAAGTGGTCTGGTACCAAACCTGCAATATCTTTGAGGTTTGTCCATATTATAAATATTGAGATGTTTTGTTAATTTATAGAATCAATACTTTAAATTATTTTTAGAACAAACAATTCTAAATGAGTAAAGGAACTTTGATATATGGTGGGCTATAATTTTTGTGAAACAAAGTCAGAAGAAAAGCTCCTTTATCTTCAAAGAAGCTTTAGGATACAGAAAAGTCACATAGAGAATATAGGGGATTCATGTATACCCACCACCCTTCCCTTTTCCCCATCTCTCCTATTAATAACATTTTACATGTCAATGGTACATTTGTTAAAATCGATGTGCAAATATTGAAGCACTGCTACTAACCATGGTCTATGGTTTACAGTATGGTTGTATGGTTTACATTTTGGGTCATACAATTTTATAGGTTTTGACAAAATTTGAAGTGGCCTGTATCCATTATTGCAAGATCATGCTGAACAATTTTAATGCCCTTAAAATGCCCTATGTTACATCTATTCTATTAGTCCTTTCCCTTCCCCTCAGAACCTATGGTAACCACTAAGTTTCAATTTGTGAAGAATAAGATTCATAGTTAACTTGAATAATATTGAGGGTTTGACATATTGGTCTGTTTTCATTTATTGGGTACTGCCTATGGTCCCTCTAATTTGTCCCTCTAATTGAAAATGTAGCAGGACTCCCCAGAGTGGGAGTTTGATATTTTCTTGTTTATTGTGTGGGTCTCCACCCCCTGATATAACACACTATGAGAAGATGAACACGTACATATTCCATAGAAGCCTGCCCCAAGTGCACCCTGTCCCATATAACTCCCACCTGGGAGGCTGGTATGATGATATCCAAGTTTGTTTTGTAAATTCACAACTTTTACCATACACTTATTGTTTATGCATGTCCATCTATGAATGAGATACCTCAATAAAATATTATATTTTTAAAAAGAATAAAAGCCCCTAAAATATATGTTTCAAATATCTAAAAATTATATAACACAGAAGAAATATTGTCTTTGAAATTTGATTGTTGATATCTCCATGTACAAATTATTTGTTTTACAAAACAATGTTATTTTGATGTTATATATCAGACCTACAGTTTTGAAATTGTTGCTTGCTTTTACCTCTAAGTAAATCAGGTAATATTTTTTTTAATTTTATTGATGTATATCATTATATCATTCATACATGAACATACATAAACAATAAGTATATAGTGAAAGTTGTGAACTTGCAAAACAAACATACAAAACATCATACAGTGCTCCCATATATCACCCCCCCACCAATACCTTGCATTGTTGTGAAACATTTGTTAGAAATTATGAAAGAATATCATCAAAATATGTCTACAGTACTTATAGTCCATACCTTACGTTTGCTGTATTTTTCCCCCTAACCACCCTATTATTTTATTTATTTATTTATTTATTTACTTACTTTTATCCACTTTTAACCCCCTCTCCCCATTTTTGCTATTTTTGTGTCCATTCACTGGGCAATTCTCTGTGTCTGTTTCTTTCCCTTTCTTCTCATCCTTCTCCTCTTGTCTTCACTGGGATTTGATCTTTGGAACGTCTGATGTTTGAGAGGGGTGTCCTACCAGTTGCACCACCTTAGTTCCTGGTTTTTGGCACATCCCATCTTGGCTCTCCCTTTTGTCATTCTCCTGTTATGTCATCAACTTGCTGCATGGCTCATCGGGTGCTGATGGTGCACTCATGTGTGGGGCCTGGGGGGCTGACCTGTGCATGGGGCCTGGTGATGCACCCACACAGAAGGCCTGGCAGCACACCCATGCATGAGGCCTGGGGGGCTCACCCACTTGCGGGGCCTGACAGCGTGCCTGCCTATGGGGCCTGGCAGCTTGCGTGCTTTCTATATTTTTCTTTTTTTAATTTTTACCGGGAGGTCCTGGGGATCAAACCTAGATCCCTCCATATAGGAGATGAATGCCCAAACATTTGAGCCCTGCTATATGTCTTAAGTTTGACCAAAGGTTCCTAGAGTTACAGTCATTTCCCATACAAGATTGTCATATAATAAAGTAGGCTTGGTTTATCACCAGCATTCTAAAAACCAGGCATAGGGAGAAAAACTAGGTCTAAGGACACATGCATGGTTTCTAATATAGCAAATGTTTAGCCTACCATGATTATCACAAAATCAGGAGAGTGATCTGTCCCTTCTATTCAAACCTATATGTGATGCTGGAGTTTGTAGGTATACTTCCAGAAACTGGAGCCTTTGGCCTGACCATGTGCCAGCTGTGCCTGGAATCTTGGTGGAGCTGCAA
>JAQZBX010075544.1:0-14581 GCA_029593785.1 Cabassous unicinctus
ACCAATTCAGTCAACTTACTTGAGAACCTCTTTATTAGGTGCAGCTGCAGTATATAACCTCCCTAAACTTGAATTTGTCCCAGAAAGACCATAAATAGACATGCAGGGCCTTGAGAAATAAAATAAGAAACATTTGGGACAGGACACGATGGCATCCTTGCCTAGTATAATGTAATGAAAGAGAGTTGTGCCCCTCATCTTCCACTTAATCGTACGCATTTCCTACTAAGTGGCTTATTGGTATACTCATACATACCTACTATATAGCTGACCATAAACTTTGGTCACCTGTACTCTCACATCAGGAAATACCACACTTAAAAGCAATAGCAAAGGTTCCATGAGGGGTAAGTCAGTGGCCCTGGATTACAATGATGTTTTTTCAGATTAACTGCTTATTAACTATAAGCAAGTCAAACCTTTTCTTCATTTGTAAATGGCTTTAATAATGGATCCTGCATCCCATTCAAGTCAATGTGGATGTGAAACTGAATATTCGTAAATATTAATTAATATTCAAGATATTGTGTATTTAGTCACTGTTGATATATAAGTGAACAAAATCTTCAAAACTTCCTCCCCCTGGATCTCACAAATACTATTGGGCAGAGACAGATAGTATTGCAAGTAAGTAAGTAAATAAATTATATTTCAAATGGCAGGCACTGTTATCGTGAAAACTAAAAGTATTTGAGTTTTTAGGAAAGGGTGTTGAAAACCTCACTGGAAAGGTGACACTGTGTAAGCATCAAAATGAAGGAGGAGAGAACAAGTAATACAGATTTCTTGGAAAGGTCTTCTAGGAAAAACAACCTAAAGGTACAATTACACTGCCTGTGATCGTTCTTTGGAAACAGCTGGTGGTGTGCATGTGTGTGCACGCACATGTGCATGGATTTGTTTGTGCAGAGTTCATGGAGAGAAATGCAGAAAATTCTAGCTAAGAGCTTCCCTAAAATAAAAATGTTTCACTTCATTGAAAGACTGATTGATGTATTCTTATGACATTCCTATCAAGAATATCAACAGTCTTCACTAGAGAAGAGGAGCAAGAAGTTAGAAGCAACTTCTCTTCAACAATTGTAGCAACAAATAGTGCTAAACAGCATATTTATTTCTATGAGCAGCAAGGTGCCATTAAGAGGAATTTTTGTATGCCTTTTCACTTGTGGTGTTTTAATCTAATAAAACTGATGAGAGAAAAAGAGGTAAAAACCTATCATAAAGCAAGTAAAACTAGAAGCGTCTTGTATCCCAGGTGTGGCTTTTTCAATGGACCAACCTGAAATGCAGTATTGAATTGACAGGGTCTCTTCTTCAATGACGACTCTCTCAAAATGGTTCCAGTGATTTCTGGACTGCAAAATAAAGCAAATCCTGGAAACCAAAATAAACAAACAAACAAAATACGTGGTTACCAAAACAGAAAAATGAGATTAAAAGCTCAGGACATTAGACTTTTATATAAAAATAAAAGACATTATAAGAACTGGGATTTGAGGGATTTGTTGACATAGGAATCATTCATTGCATGTCACATAAATACTGCCTTTGGGATCTGAAAATGTTTGGCTCATAAGCTCAGTGACGGGTGGGATTCACATGTATCAACTGAAGCACTGGAAAGTGGAAATGGGTAAATAAGTTGCTATGAATGTTTAGTATGTTTACTGAGTAAGATAGTTGCAGCAGTTGGGATGCTTGTGTCAGACAAGAGTAAAAGGTGAACGCCTTCTCGGGGGGCGGATATGGCTCAAATGGTTGGGCGTCCGTCTGCCATATGGAGGGACCTGGGTTCGCTCCCCGGGACCTCCCGGTAAAATAAAAAAATATATATAGAAGGCACATGGGCTGCCAGGCTCTGTGTGCCGGTGAGCTGCCAGGCCCCGGAAGACGCCAGGCTCTGTGTGCCGGTGAGCCGCGGAACCGCCATGCAGCAAGATGATGACGTAAAAGGAGAGAGACAAGACGAGATGCTCCAAAAGCTCCGAAAAGCAGGAGCAGAGGTGGCCCAGATGGCAGAACATCTATCTCCTACATTGGAGGTCTCCAGGATCGAATCCTGGTGAAGAATGGAGTAGGAGGATGAGAAGAGATGAAACAGACACACAGAATTGCCCAGCAAATGGACACAAAAAAACAGCAAAATGGGGAAGGGGGCGTTTAAAATGGATCAAGTAAATAAATAAATCTTTTAAAAAAAAAAAAAAAGGTGAACGCCTTCTGATAAAGGAACCTCCAGTTTTACTGTAAATATCACAGGGAGCCTCTACCCAGTGGAGCAACCTGAGGAAGAATCAGCTGGACAAAGAAAGCTATAAGTAATAGAATCTGGAACTGACACCAGCTACATAATCCATATAGCCCAGTGCAAAATAAAATTGGAAGGACCTTGTTCAAAGCTTTTTAGAATGTCAAGAGCTTTAAACGAAACTTCTGAGCACAGGGACCTATCCAACTGCACAGGTATCACACCAAAGAAGACAGTGTTCAACCAAGAGGCTGACAATGGGAATAGAGCAGCAGCAAGAGAGCACCTCACACTCACACACACACACACACACACACAGAAAAGAAGAGAAGCTGCAAAGGAAGTGTTTCAGGCTAAGTGAGGATGCCAACTCAAAGATAGTCTAGAGAAATTTTATAGGCCATTTAATTACATGCTAATGATAAAATACTATTTTAGGGAAAAAAGACAAAATTAAGAAACTATTTTAACATCAATCATTGTAGGAATGGTTCTTAAGCTTCTTTTGTTTTGATATTACCATGAATTCACTGAAAAACCCAGTGAAACTATGGGTTTTTAATCAAAATAAATGTACATGCATACATTCTCGTAAGAATGTAAGGGGCTTAGATTGCCTGAAACAACTATAAGAACTCATTCTCCAGCTTCAATCTGGAAAATGCACTCATGTGTGAAGTGAGAGGAATGCTTGCATTTCTAGGTTCCTTTTGTACCAAATGATAGTTCTGTAGAAGATTGTCAGAAAGATGAAAGCAAATTCTGAGAATTCTATTTCAGGGAAGGTAGTTGAGGCTCACATCTGCTACTGAAAACAGAAAGGACTGCATGTACATATTTTGAGGAAATAGGGTGGACCAAAATTAAATTTTTCCAAGAGGACTGCAGGGGAAAGATCACTTTCCCTTTCCCAAAGGTAAAGATCATTTACCCTTGCATAGGTGTCAATAATCAGTAAGTTTGAAAGGACGAGTGAAGACATAATAATTATTCACCTTTTAATAAGCAAACAAGTGATTTAAAATCCTTGTAAGTATAGTTGTGTCATTGACTGGAAATGGGGAGATGCAGTAAAAAAAAAAGAGACTTTAAAAGATTTCTATTTTGTCCTCAGGGATACATAGAGCTCTATGCCATAGGGAACTACAGATAAACAAAAGTTGACTCCTCTGCTAATCTGTGTTCAAAATGTTTTTCTCTTTAGGGGAAGAAATGATGGGGCTACATTGATTTCCTTCTCATTGACCTCTCTTTCTTTTTCCTCTAATGGTAATTTAGAAATGTTCAAACAGATGATTAATCTCAGGAGAAAAGATGCTTAGAAGCAAATAGGTAACGATATAATAGCAATTCCCCAGAGTCTCTGGAAGGTAAGAAAGGGTGCACAGATACTTTTCCAGGCCCAGATGTGAGGCTCAGAGTCAGCAGGAGTCTTGAGTGAATTTTGACACATGCAGCCCTGAGATGTGTCAACCCTCATTAGAGCTGTGCACTGTCTAATGCTCAGTACAGCCTTGGGGACAGTTCTTAGGATCAGATGCACATGGCCAGTGGCTTCCTAAAGCACCAAGGTCCTGACCTTTTTCTCTGTGCTCAGAGTTCCCTCAAACAAACAAATGTTCTGAATGGCACTAGGAGCCTATAATCACAATTGTCACCAACAAAGTCTCTGAGTAAAATCAGGTAACATTTCGCTTAGTTGCAAACTTTAGAAAATAAATGAAGCAGATTAGAATATGCTGGGACTTGTCTAATTTCTTGAAAGTCTAGGAATCAATAATTGAATACTTAAAAATTCAGATTTTCAAGAAACCAATGCCAATTAAGTGACATGGATTCTACCTATACTGGTAAAAAACTACTGATAGTGGTAAGGTATTTAATCAGTTTAGTTTTTGTTTTCCAGACTTAAAAAAATGGGAAATAGGGTTTTCATAGGGAATAAAATAATTCATGGTTAGTGCTTAGAAAAATGCCTGTGATAAAGTCAGCACATAATGAGTGTTTTAAGAATAGTTAACATTTCATAACTGACCTCCATTTTCTTCTTTCTTATCCATAGCCACTGAGAGAAAGGCTGGTCCTGTTTCAGGGGAAAAAAACTCAACATTTCTGTGTTCCACTGATTTTCAAAGTTAGAAAATCCTTGTTTCTAAAGAGGGAAAATGCATATGGTCTGTAAATCTCCGTATAAGACTTTAATACAATTTCCTCTTCACTAACAATAAAAATCATAAGAACAAAAGACTTACTTTCAAATCTGATTTGCATCTTCTTTCACAACCTCTGACTAAGGAATTTTCCTGTTGACTCTGTAAGCTGTGAAACATACTTAAATTTATACTAGGATAACTGAGATGGAGACCCACTCCTTAAAGCAAATCTCCGAAGGAATGAGGAATACCATAGAGGGTTTACTTGGAACACTCTGAGACAAGGAAGTTAATCATATGCTTCAGTGTGTTACTGTAATTTCAAATTTACCAGTGTTTATTGTAAAGTCCTATGGAAGGCACAAAAAGAAATTCCATCTTGAAATTTTGACAATTGTCTGCTTTTCATGTTTATGTTATTTTTTTCTTTTTTACTAAAGAACCTCCATTCCTAAAATTCAGAACTCTTAGCAATGCCCTATCTGGCATACATGCTTTGGACTGGGTAAGCCATTAGCAGTATTGAGAAACAGTGTAACTCAGGAAAATCTTTGGGGAGCACTTCCCACATGCCAAGCACTTTCATATATGTAGTTCAGTTGATTCTTCAAAGTAATCGTATGAGGTACATAGTACACATTCAACTTTTGACTCAAGAAGCAGAGATTCACAGAATAGAATAGTGACCAACTGATTCACCCAAAGCCAATACCTATTAAGTGTCAGGGTTGTATTTGAGTCCCTGTTTTCATATTCTGAGTTGAATATTTCCTCAATTGTAGGCCGCTACCAGTCCTCACCCTTTATCACAACCATAGTGCATCCTTCTTTCCCTCAATCTTTCTTTTAATATTTTTTTCCTCAGCTTCCCTCAAGTCAGCCCTTGTTATTATTCTCACAATATCCAAGTTTCTCTCAACAGTAAGAAAATTTCAGGTTGCAATCTGCAAAAGGAGCCTTCTCTTCACAGAACTGAGTTTGCTCTACACCCCCAACCCCAGTCTTCCATAGCAATCTGCTCATTCCCCTGTCAAATTAGGGAGCAAACTCTGCTGTAATTATAACTGTTTGTGTCTGTTCCCTCCGTTCGACTGCAAACTCCATATGGGGAAGGCCTTTGGTCTCTGCATTTAACACAGATCCTGTTATGTAATAGTTGGTTGACAAACAATTGCAAATAAATTAAGGGGTGTGTAATGTTCCATTTAATTCAGAAAATATATAACAAATCTTGGTTTTCTCTCTCAGGTATCTTTGAATTTTATTAAGCACAATTCCTTACATCCATAAAATGAAATTCTATAGGGAGATGATATAGAATGAGTTACTAGTGTGTTTCAGAAGCCATAGGAAAGAAAACAGTATTGTGGTAATTAATTATAGGTATTAGGCATTCAATATAAAATATGTATCAGATTTTGGGTTTAGTAATTTACAAGCATCAGCTCACTTAACCCTCACACAATTATATAAGGGTACTGGTACTATTATTTCCATTTTACAGTTGAGAAACTGAGGTAAAGAAAGGTTAAACAAATTTCCCTGGTTTATAGAACTAATAAGTTGTGAGGCTGGCATTCAAACAGGCCAAGAATTATCCTTGGTTTCAAGTTGTTCATAGATGAGCAAAGAAATGTGTCAAGTGCACACAATACATAACATTTTCTGAGTATAGAAGCATTCATCTAATCATTCATATATTCCTTCATTTATTTGCATATTTAACAAGTATTGAGCGAAGGCCTTCTTTATGTCACTGCTTTCACTGCAGAGAGTATAAACGAAAGCCAAAAGCTGGTTTGCATCTTTAAAGAATTGCTACCTCATTGGCATTCAAGTTTTAGATTGTAAGTTTATGAAGATCCAGCTGCAAGGGTTGGGTCATAGAGCTTGAACTCAACCACAGTTGAAAGGGTATAATGAGACTTTATTAATCAACAAATAATTATTTAGAGCCCTCTGTATTCTAAGTTTTGTGATAAGTGCTGGCTTTAAATGTTGATCCAAGACAGAAAAAGCACCTTCACCTCATGGAGCTGAAAATCTGGAAGATGAAACAGTCATGAATCAATCACACAATAATATTAGAAATATAACATTGAAATATCATACAAATTATACATACATGACACTGTGAAAACATATAACAAGAAGATAGGACTTATTCAGAGAGATTAAGGAGACACTGAAAATAGAAAAGATTAAATATATGAAATACTAAATTAAAAAATGAAAATGAAAATTATAAAAAAAGCTTTCAAAAGCAACCTAGAAAAGATATTTAGCCTACAAAGTGATTAAAAAAATACCCTGATGTACAGTCATACTGTATAGCAAACTAAAGAAGGCAGAAAATAAATATTTCTTTCTACTGAAAGTAAATATCTATCAATTTTGATTTTAATATCAAAATGAGCTCTTCTTTTAGAATGAAAGTTAAAATGAAACATTATCAGGAAAATATAAACCAATTTTATCTCATTCAAACTCTTACTGAAAAATTAATTAAGGGTATATATAATGCAGAAGAAATCTAAACCCAGAAGCAAAAGAGGGATGCAAAAAGAACAGTGAAAGTGTCATTGAATACTTGATAAAGGTGGGCAAATTTAAAGGAAAATTTAACATAATTATCAGTGCAATCATATAGAACATAAATGAAATAATATTCATTCTATTACTAAATAATAATTTAACTTCAATGATTTAGTCGATATTTTGACACAATAACATATAATATAAAAATTAGAGGTATGATGGTTTGAAGCTTTATGGACCCCAGAAAAATCATGTTTTAAAAGCTAATCCATCCCTGTGCATGTAAACCTATTGTCAGTAATCCTGTTGATTAGGTGACTGCAGGTAAGTGCCTTTTGAGTAGGTTACTTCAGTTAAGACATGGAACAGGGTGGGTCTACATCCACTCCTGGTGTCCTTTATAAGAGAGTGAAGTTCAGGGAGAGAAGAGAAAAAGCCACAGAAGCAAGAAGCTGAAACAATGAAACCCAGAAAGAGAAAAGAGAGACCAGCAGATGCCACCGTATGCCCCTGTCATGTGAGAGAGGAGTACAGCATCAACAGCACTTGGTCTTTGGGGAGAAAGCATTGCCTTATGCTGCTTTGGAAGGACATTTTTCTCAGTCTCAGAACTGAAAACTTGTAAGCTAATAAATCCCCATGGTAAAAACCATCACATTTCTGGTATGCCACTTTCAGCAACCTAGCAGATTAAAACAAGAGGCAACCAGAGTAAAAATATTCCGGGTTGTTTGCACTATTCCACACCAAGTTAGAGTAACTGATTAATGGAAGTTCAGTTATTAAAAATATGTATACAAAATGTTAAAGGCTTCTACTAAAAATGGAAAATGGAATGTATAACTATCAATAAGAAGTAGAAAGAGAAAAGAATTTTAGCAAAAACACAATTTAATTCATGTAAGAAAAAGAGATAAAAAACAAAGAATAAAATTTTTAAAAGTACAATATAAGCTGGTAGAAAGTATACCTAAATATCAATGTTCACAATAAAATATTAAACTCACTAATAAAATTTACTCAGTGAGCATGAAAATAAAAGTTTCGAAATACACATAATAGGCAACAACTGTCTAAAATCAACAAAAGTGCTCCCTTATATATCAATGTTAGAGAAAACAGACTTACATTTTAATCATTATCCAAGATTGGATGAAAAATACAAAGTGTTAAAAATAATAATATTACTTTTTATTAAAAATATATCCATAAAGTTTAAAGAAAAAGAATGTTACAAGGGAAATAGACAAATCTACAACCATCATGGGGTATTTTTACATCCCTCTTCTTTTTATAGATGAAAAAATAAAATATTTGTAAGGATACTGAAGATCTGAAAAAACAAAGATCAAATAGATTCCCCTAAAAAAACTCTCCTTGACTCAGCTCCCACTGCTTCTAAAATGCTTTTCAGCACCATTGGCTTCCACAACTTGTATGTCTCTGGATGAAATGAGAAATTGGGGTGGGGAGTGACCATGAAGGGGGAGTCTGTGAATACTAACCAGTAAGAAATGTACTATCTGGAAAGCCAATAGGTTAAAATCATAGATACCTCACATCAATTGTGTTTCATTGTGAACTCCCAAATCAGAGGATTGAAGCTTCAGGTTTGGGAAAGGCCCAGTTTGGGTAAGTAACAGGATGATGAAAGCATGCAGAACTGATGGCAACTCAAAAAGCATGTTAAGCCATATGTACTGGATATTTGTAATGGTGATTAAAATAATAGGGCTAATTCAGGATTAAATGTAGGTTGCAAATAACATTGTTTTCTTTTCATTCTCTTAGCCACTACAACTGAGTCAATGGAGATGGTTTCCTGGGCCTATAAAGAAATTATGGACATATTCTCTCAAGAGAATATAGACATATCCATTCATTTTAAAATCAACTTCTGTCAGATATTTTTGAAAAATATTCTAGTGTTCCAAAGTTCCAGATAATGACTGGTAGATTTATTATAAATCCATCACATTAAAATAGACTGTAATGATGCAGACTGATAAATTTGCCGTAGAATAAAGAACCCAGAAACAAACTGATGAAACTTTGATACATGACAGAGTTCGCATTTAAAATGTCATGAAAATATCATGGATTGTTCAATAAGTGGAAAATTATTTTCCTCAAGTAAAGAGAATTAAACTTTGCTTTGCACCACTTACAATTCTAGAAACAATAAAGACGTAAGCATGAAAAAGAAAAAAATTAAAAATATTGGAAAAATATAGAATATTTTTATAATAGGAAATAATTTTTAGGCAAAGTAAACAAATAACACCTACAAAAGAAGATTGATATGTTTGAAATAAAATGTTGGAAAAATGGAGTAACTATTACATAAATAAAAAGAAGTGAGTAGGTAATTTCAAACATAGGTCCTAAAATAAGTAAGAAAAAAACATAAGCACCAAATATAAAATTAGGCAAGGCAAATGACCTGAAAAGGAAATTCAGATTAGTTGATATTCGCATTAACATATGGAAATATTATATAATAAATATAAACACATATATGTATACATACATAGAAAATATCAAAATGAAATCTATTTTTTAAGGGAAAAGAAGTGTTAATGTAAGAGTTGAGAAGAGGCATCACATATTGGTGAGGACACATGAAGCTTAAAAATGGTATTGTCTGAAGACTTTGGCATCTCCTTCAAAAGCCTTATTGGGATTCCATTGTACTAGAAATCATTTAGAGAGATAATCTGAGATACACCCCAAAGATCTTCCTTAGTATATAATCTGTATAAAGGAATAAAAACACATCTACTGTGGTTGACACATTCCAGCAAAATAGTTTGGAAATTATTACGCACTATCAAAAGTAAGATGCTACCATAGCATGTGGTAAATATGTCTTTCATTACTCTGCACAAGCATGAGGACTAAGGATGGAATCAGCTGTTCTTTTTTGGTTTTATAGAACAATAACAGTACGTGATAGTTTTGTCTTTGAATTTATTTATATGTGTGTGGGTTTTTTAAATTTCATTGATATGACACTGTAAACTCCAGCAAATAATTGGACACATTCTGCCAAGATCCATATGTGAATTAAGAAAGACAAAATCACTCAATGACCGAATGTGATTTGTTAATTTAAGATGCTCACTAGTGTGTCAGATAATAAATTTACTTTACTTGCCTGAGTTCAAAAATGTGTACCTCATTTAACAAACAATTTCTTATGAATAACTTCCCTTAATGCTCTTTTAACATCTTTGTTCCTCAGGCTGTAGGTCAAAGGATTTAACATAGGACTCAGAACAATATAAAAAACAACGACAATTTTCCCCTGTTCCACAGATATCTCTGAAAGAGACCTCACATGAATGCAGAACAGAGTTCCAAAAAAGATGGCGACATCCATCAGGTGGGACCCACAGGTAGGGAAAGCTTTGCGCCTCCCCTCATCCGAGCAGATGCCCAGGATGGCTGTGAAGATGAAAATATAAGAAATGAGAATGATGGTGAGAGAACAGGTGAGGTTGAAGTCAGCTACCACAAACATGGCAGTTTCTTTGACGTAGGTAGGTATCTGAGCAGGTGAGGTCTAAGAGAGGTGGGTCTGGACAGTAAAAGTGATTGATCTCATTGGATCCACAGAAGGACAGACGGAGCATCAGGTTGGTCTGTGTCAGACCATTAACAAAGCCATAAATATAGGGAGCAGAGAACAGGAGAGGCAGGTACGTTTGGACATTTTGCTCCCATATAACAAAGGCTTACAGATGGCCATGTAGCTGTCATAAGCCATTGCGGCAAGCAGATAATAATCTGAGATGACCAGGGCAAGTTAATAGAGGAATTGTACTAAACAACCAGAGAAGGAAATGTTTTTTCTCTTGGATAAGAAGTTAACTAGCATCTGAGGAGTGACAGTGGTGGAGTAACAGAAATCTACAAAAGAGAGGTGACTGAGGAAGAAGTACATTGGAGTGTGAAGTTTTGAGTCAATTCGGATTAAGAAAATCATGATCATATTTCCAACTACTGTGATAAGATAGACAGCTAAGAATATCACAAAAAGGACAGGTTGCAACTCAGCTTGATCTATCAGTCCCAGTAGAATAAACTCTATCACAGTTGAGTAGTTTTTCTCTAAAATATTTTCTTGGCTTCTAAAAAGATCTAAAGAAAAGAACATGAAATTTATTTGTGTGTGGTCATTTATCCATTACCCTAATAATATCATCTTATATTTCTTCCTCTAATGTCAAACATGCAATTATATGTGACATAAAGAAATGCTGAGTAAGCATGTGATATTTTAAACATCTAAAATGATATAGAACTCCCTATATATAAAGGCAGTCTTAATGTTTAAAAAACTGCATCTTCTTTTTAAATCTTTTTGATATTTGTCCATTTTGAATTAACTTAGACATATGGATGAAGACATTGTTTTTCTTTGAACTTGTAAACCTTTGTTTTACAGGATAACTTTTGAAAAGTTATCTAAGGAATTATCCTTGAAACTTACCTATGCCATACACAGCTGAATGTATTTGGGCATAAATAGAACCAAAATACGGAGTATATCCTTATAGAACTGGGATCTCCTTTCCTGCCTCTCTGAACACAAGATCATCTTCAAACAATTTCCTCACTCTGCAGTACATGTCCATTTATTTCATTCCAGTCCACCTCAGTTGGCCCTCTTATCACCAAATCTTACCTAACTTTTAAGACACAGCTCAGGATCTCTTAAGTTTTATATAATTTTTGCCTGAAAGTGCAAAACTTGGTACTTGGGGATGAACATAAATCTTACTGTTTTTATGCCTAAAGTACAGATATATGCACAGTCTCTAAAGAAACACAAATATGAGTAGGTGTATCTATCTATATCTACCTTCCTCTAACTCTATATATCCATAGATATAATTTTCAAGGGGGAGCAGGGGCGATTAGGGAAAAATAATGTATAAAAATCTCCCTTTTGTTACTACAATGAAAAAAATTGTTTGAGAAATATTGCCCGGACCATAATGATCTTGTGGTAACTCTACCTCAGACTACCTCCTTGTAAATTAATAGAAACACTAAAACATGAATTCAACTTGTTATTTAAAACATGTACAGAAATAATGTCAAATAATATTATTAACCAAGCAATTGAGATGGTACTTAAGATATCCTGACTTATATTTCCTGACATTTAGCCACAATGAAAGTAAACATAGAGGGAAACAGATGTGGTTCAATCGATTGGACTCCTACCTACCATATAGGAGGCCCAGGGTTCGATTCCTGGGGCCTCCTGGTGAAAAGCAAGCTGGCCTGATCGGAGTAATGGTCTGCATGGAGTGCTGGCCCACGCAAGAGTGCTGGCCCATGCAGAGAGCCAAAGCAGCAAGGCGACAAAACAAAAAAGAGACACAGAAGAGAGACAATAAGAGATGCAGCAGACCAAGGAGCTCAGGTGGCACAAGAGATTGTCTCTCTCCCCCTCCGGAAGGTCCCAGGATCGGTTCCCAGAGCCACCTAAGGAAAAGACAAGCAGACACAGAAGAGCAGACAGCAAGCACAAAACAATGGGAGTGGGGTAGAAATAAATAAATAATATGAATCTTAAAAAAAAAAAAAGTAAGAATATAGACCTTCATGGAAAAAGCTACATCCTTCTTAAATAACACATAACCAGATATAGAAACATTACATCCACTTTTTAAATTAATATATTGGCAAATTGGAAAACAGGTCATTTTTTAAAGTATTTGCAAATCCATCAGTCAAACATTTTTTTTCATTGTATTACTTCATTATGGACATGAAGATTTTGGACCTATTGACTAAGGTAAAAAGATGCAAGATAGGTCAAATAAGTCAATGGATTCATAATTATTTTGAGTTTTACTTTCTTAAAACTCATAAGATTAAAATAAATTTTATCATAATAATTGTCAAATACATTTGGTGCCAGAATGCAGTCATAGGAAACATTTTTGGACTTTAGTTCATAATTCCTCCACTTGTCTTCATGATTTATTTAAAATGCCAGCTTGCTCACATCACTTAGTCTAATATAACAAAAAGATGATCAGATTTCCATGGTATTTTTAATGCCTATTTTTATTGAAATATTAATCAAGAGTTGAAATAATTATCACCATTTATTCACTAGTGTGAGGAAATGAAGACATGGAAGCAAATGAACTTTCCAATGATTTAACTGAAAACTTTATGGTAACAACATTCATTTAAAGTAGCAGAACACAAGATCCTACATGGTTTGATCAAGGACACCTTAGAGAGAAGCATTTATAGGTGGACAAAAGTAAGTTTGAGTCATCCTTGAATATGTAATCCTAACATTCACCTTCACCCTTGAGCTCTCTCATGTAAGTGCGTGTTGCCACTGCTCAGTCCCCAAAGGCATCTAGAAGACAGGTCTTCAACTTTAACAACGGTGGTGTCTGCTTTACATGTGGTCATTAACCCAAAAGAGTCCAATTCATCCTGAATTGGGTACAGCACATTATGCAATATTATCCTTATAATAAAAAGGTAGCACTGTTAATCCAAAAGATTTCAGAAAGATTCTTGAAAAACATACCCCTTATTTTTGTTCATGAATCAACAGACAATAAAAATGTTTATTTATTGAGAGTCAGCAGAGTGCAACAATTACTGGGAAATTATTCTGGAGCCAGAAATCCTGGGTGGAAATCTCAGCTCCTTTAGTTTCTAGATGTGTAGCTCTGCAAAAATCATTAACCTGTTTGCTTCGTTTCCTCATTCGTATAATGTAGTACATAAGAACAACTCTCTCCATGCAATGGGAGACAATTAAGGTAAAACTTTGTAAGTATGCATGCATGTGGTAAGCACTTACTAAGTGGTAGATACTGTTTTCATTTGGTGACAAAGTCAGGTCTAGTCCAGGACAAGATTCATCATCAAAGAGTGGAATCCTTAGTGTCAATGATTTTGTCTAACCTATAGTTGTAGACTCAGCAGAACCTAGAACAGTGCTTTCCCAATTGTAGGCAGTAAATAATTGTGGGGAGAATGGATTTTCTCTTATGTTTAGTTCCTTTTCCATTAAGTAAATATCACTCCATTGTACATTTATAAATAACTGTACTCTGAGAATAGAGCATAATAAGCTACTCATTTTAACAGAGGTATTTATTAAATCATCAGAATATGAATTTTAGTCTTAAGTTTCATGTTTACTAGTTAAAGATTTATTTCTAGATTCCAAATAAAAAAAATGTCTAAATCCTATCTGAGAAATGAGCGTGATTTCCCAGAGACATCATAGACATGAAGAACCTGAAGTGTTTATAACCAAATTAACACATATGGTCCAAATTCTTACAGTTCAATTATTTCTGGCAAGAAGTCATTTTCACTATGAACAATGACTCTCCAATATCATCAGAGAATTAAATCTCTTAAGAATGGTGAGGTAATGGGAATCATTATTTATTTTAATTTACACTTGAAAGTCTTGATATTTTTTGACATAGGAATAATGTATGGTATAAGGAGAAAGCTTTGGATTCTAAAGAACAGTTGAAAGATCAATTAATTTTCCTTATTTTTATCTTTATTTTTAAAGAAGTTTTATATTATCTAAAAGCTACATAAAAAATATAAGGGATTGCCATACACCCCT
>JAQZBX010075545.1:0-14585 GCA_029593785.1 Cabassous unicinctus
AAAGAAACAGAGAGCTGGAATAATAGGATAAATGAACTAGATGTAACAGGCATCTATAGAGTACTAGACCCCAAAACAGCAGGATATACATTATTTTCAGTTCCTCATGGAGCCTTCTTCTAGATAGACCATATGTTGTGTCACAGACAAGTCTCAATAAATTTAAAAAGATTGAAATTATACAAAACACTTTCTCTGATCATAACAGAATGAAACTGGAAATTGATAATGGATGGAAAAGGGAAACTTCATAAATATATGGAGGATAAACAACACTCTTTTAAATAATCAGTGTGTAGAAGCAAAAATTGCAAGAGAATTCAGCAAATATCTTGAGTAGAATGAAAATGATAACACAACATATAAAAACCTCTGGGACACTGCAAAGGCAGTGCTGAGAGTGAAATTTATAGCCCTCAATGGTTACATTAAAAAAGAATAAGAGCTAACATTGAAGATGTAATTGCACACCTGAAGTAACTAGAAAAAGAACAGCAAATCAATTCTTAACCAAGCCAAAGTAAAGAAATAGAAAGCTCAGAGTAGAAATAAATGAAATTGAGAAAAAATAGAATCAATGAAAACAAAAGTTAGTTCTTTGAGAAGATCTACAAAATCAACAAACCTTCAGGTAGACTGACAAAGAAAAAGAGAGAAGACACAAATAAACAAAACCACAAATGTGATGGAGGACATTAACTGTGACCCCACAAAATAAGAGGAACCATAAGATTTTATGAACAACTGTATTCTAAAAAACTATGCAATTTAGATGAGATGGACAAATTCCTAGGAACACATGAAACACCTACACTGACTCTTGAAGAAATAGAAGACCTCAACAAACTAATCATAATTGAAGATATTGAAGCAGTCATCAAAAACCTCCCAAAGATGAAAAACCCAGGTCCGGATGGCTTCACATTTAATTCTACCAATCTTTCAAAGATAATCTTATAGAAATCTTGCTCAAGCTCTCCCAAAAAATTGAACAGGAAAGAACAATACCAAACTATTCCATGAAGACATCACCCTAATACCAAAAACAGATAAAGTTACTGTGAAAAAATGAAAATTACTGATCAATATCTCTAACATATATAGATGCAAAAATCCTCAACAAAATACTTGCAAACCAAATCCAAAAGCACATTGAAAGACTTATACACCATGATCAAGAGGGTTTTATCCCGAGTATGCCAGGTGGTTCAAAAGAAGAAAATCAATTAGTGTAATAAACATGGTAATAATGAAGGATGTTGCTTATGTGGGAAGGTGTGGGTAGTGCAGCATATGGGAATCCCTATATTTTTTGTGTAACATTTGTGCAATCTAAGTATCTTTAGAAAAATAAAAAAATGTACTTTAAAAAACAGTAATAAATTGCAGAAGAAAAATCATATATCTTCTCAATTGATGCAGAAAAGGCATTTGACAAAATATAGCACCCTTTATTGATACAAACACTCCAAAAGTTGTGAATAGAAGGAAGCTTTCTCTATATGGTAAATTGCATGTATGAAAAACCTATAGTTAGTATTGTACTCAATGGTGAAAATCTGAATTCTTTCCCACTGAAATCAAGAACAAGACAAGAATGCCCACTGTCACCATTACTATTTAATATTTTGCTAGAAGCACTGGCTAGAGCAATTAGGCTAGATAAAAAAATAAAAGACATCTAAAAAGGAAAGGAAGAAGTAAAACTTTCACAATTCGCTGATGGTATGATCCTATATGTAGAAAATCCTGAAAATTCCACAATAAAGTTACTGGAGTTAATAAATGAGTTCAGCAAAAAGGTGGGATACAAGATTAATATCAAAAATCAATAGTGTTTCTAAACACTACTGATATGCAATCTGAAGAGGAAATCAGAAAAAAATACATTTATAATAGTTACTAAAAATCATATATTTAGGAGTAAACATAACCAAGGATTTAAAGGACCTATATTCAGAAAACTACAGAACATTGCTAAAAGAAACCAAAAAAGACTTAATTGCAAGAATATTCCATGATCATGGATTGGATGACTAAATATCATTAAGATATCAATTCTACTCAAACTGATTTACAGATTTAATGCAATCCCAATAAAGATCCCAACAGCTTTTTAGCACAGAAATTGAAAAGCCAAATATAAAACTTATTTGGAACGGTAAGAGGCCCTGAATACCCAAAAAAAATCTTCAAAAAGAAGAACAAAGTTGGAGGACTCTCATTTCCTGACTTTAAAGCATGCTACTTAGCTGCACTGGCAAAAACAGCATGGTACCAGCATAAAGACAGACAGATTGATCAATGGAACCAAATCAAGAACTCAGTAATAGACCCTCACATCTACAGTCAAGAGATTTTTCACAAGGCAGTTTTGCCCACCCAGCTGGGCTAGAACAGTCTATTCAACAAATGGTTCTGGGAGAAATGGATAGACATATTCTATAGAAAAAAAGAGGACCCCTATCTCATACCTTATACAAAAAATTAACTCAATTAGATCAAGGACCTAAATATAAAAAAGCAACAACCATAAAACTCCTAGAAGAAAATGTAGGAAAACATCTTCAATATCTTGTAGTAGAGAGGATTCTCTTAAACCTTACACCCAATGCATGAGCAACAAAAAAATAGATAAAAGGGACCTCTTCAAAATTAAACACATTTGCACCTCAAAGGATTTTGTCAAAGGGGTGAAAAGGCAGCAGATTCAATGGGAGAAAATAGTTGGCAATCACATAGCAGATAAGAGTTTAATTTCCATGATATATTAAGAGATCATAAAACTCAACATATGAAAAAATGTTCACCATCACTAGTGATTAGGGAAATGAAAATCAAAACTACAATGAGATTTAATTTCACACCTATTATATGGGTCACTATTAAAAAGTCAGAAAACTGTAAATGTTGGATAGGATGTGGAAATATAGGAATGTTTATTCACTTTGGTAGTTATATAGAATGGTACAGCCACTGTGGAGGACTGTTTGGCAGTTCCTAAGGAAATTAAATATAGACTTTCCATGTGATATGACAATACCATTACTAGGTATATATCAAGAACTGAGAGCATGTAAAATGAGACTGTATAACATAGTAAGATCTTATGTTAAAATATGAATATGGGTAATATTGCATATATAAGACTCTTTTTACAAAGTAGACATGAATAAACTAGAGAGAAGGAAATGGAAAAGCAGCTATGTACAGCAGGGGAAGCATAGAGAGATTGAGAAGTGATGAGTTTTGTTTGGTTGATTGGGTTTTTCAATATTATTATTATTGGAATAATGAAAATGCTCCAAAACTGATTGAATTGATGAATGCACAAATATGTGATTATACCAAATACCATTGAATGTACAGTTTGAATGGATTTATGTTTTTTAAATATCTATTCATAAAATTGATTTGTTAAGAAAAAGTACACATAAACACACACACACACAGTTCTCTTGGGTACTCAGATTCTTAACAATTATCATTCAAATTGTTTTTCTCAGTTGTGTAAGGATGAAATTTTCTTTGCTTATTAAAGAAGAAAGGGGAAGCTGCCTTCCATTCTCCCTCCTTAGATTACTCCTTGTAAACATAATAATCCCAGTAGGAATATTGAATTTTTTATTTTACACTGCAATGTCTTGGGACATCCAATCCTTGGAACTGTAAACACATATTCAAAATTAATTCCAGAGCCGCTCACTGAATGTCTTAATTTACCAGATCTTCTATGACAAATAACACATACTGTTGGGTTTAAACAACAGGAATTTATTGTCTCACAGCTCTGAAGGCTAGAAACCCATCATCAAGGTATCCACATGCCATGCTCTCTCCCAGATTCTGTAGTATTCTAGTGCTAGCTTGCCAGCAATCCTTGGGGCTTTTAGCTTATAGATGAATCTCCCCATTCATCACAGGGAATTCTCTCTTTTATCTTTTCTGGTTTCTCCTATGGTATCCAATTCTTACTTATAGGAACTTCAGTCTTATTGGATTAAGGCCCAGCCTCATTCAGTTTGGCCTCTCCTTAACTAATACCATATTCAAATATCCTGTTTACAAATGGGTTCATAACAGTACCTGGGGTTAAGACTTAAACTTATGTATTGTCGTGGACTAGATTCAATACCCAGCACTGAGTATACAGGAAAGAACCATAAAGTGCAAACATTTATGTCTCAAGGAGATAAGAGAAGCTTTCATTGTTCTTTCTTCTTCACTCTGTAAATTTGTATGAAATTCAATTTCATAGTAATTCAATTGATAGTAATCACTGGCATGCTATTTTATATGCCTGTAAACCTGATCATTCTTAACCAGTAAGAAATTGTTTTCTTTCTCACTTCTGGTATGGGCTTTTTTTTGTAAGCAGTCCCCAGTATTGTATAAGAAATTATGAGTGAAGTGTCTTTAAATCAAACATCACACATATGAGTGACTTATGGAATCAGACTATCAGATCCAATGAACATTATTTCAAATCCTTCTAATAAAAATGTAATCAATTTTAATTTATCATATTTACTTTTCTTTTATAATAGTAAAAAATCATTTTTATTTATTTAAAAAACTGAAGCCAGACCCTCTTCAGTACACAGATAGTCAGGATGGCAGCTTGGAGCAGTATTTTATGTAATGGTGTTCTAAGCTGGTCTGTCTGATTGGTGTTCTTATGCCATGGCTCTCTGGGGGCACCTGCAAAACTGGAAGTGTTGCTATTTCTGCTGGGTTCCCAAGGAGCAGATCAAAGATGGTGGGCTCATCACTGCCTTCTACAGGCTCTTCCTCCTGGAAGAAAAAGTTGATCTGCTCAGCAGGGCACTCTGGCAGCATAGGTGGGGCCATTTGCAAGCCTACTGAATGCAGCTGGAGCAGATCAGGATGTATTTCCCAGGCAGCAAACCTCACTAGGCCTCAGGGACACTAGAGTACCTTTCATCTTCATTTCTGTTTTCTCTTACAGGAACCAATGGAGATGAAGCATTCTAGGAAAGAAATTATCAAATTTTTAAGTGGGGCAAAAATATGGTTATCTACTGAGACACTAGCAAATGAGGACTAAATATAGTATTTTCTGAGCATTTGGAGAGAAACTGTAAATTTTTTCCCTCAAATTGAAATTGCTAATCTAGGCATTTGAAGCTCTAATAATTTATATGTAAGGATAATCGTTGAAATTTGCACTGTTTAGAAACCTGTTGAGTGAGAGTTCATTCACTTTTTTTAAAATGTGAAGGAAAGAGGCATAAATTTTGGTTTTTATGTCTTCTATCATTATAGGGCTCATTCATATTTAGGGGATTTGCAGGCAGGCATCCTCCTATTATAACTATGGTAGAGATAAACAGATTTTGTTGTCTCCATCCATTTTTCCTACCACCTACTAACAGTTACCTGATCCTTGGTCAGATCAGCAAACCAGAGAAGCAGACAGCAGGAAAATGAACAAGTTAGTGTTTAGTGTTTTTACAGAAACAAGGGCTAACCCTCTCCCCCAAAGCCTAGTAATTCTTCTTGTTTTTCTGGTTACTTTCTGTTTCTCTTTAATGGGATTCAACTGATGTATGTTCAGGTTTCCAAAACTGTACTTTTTTATTTTAGATCACCTTGTTTGAGACTGTTCAAAAGCATGAGTTTCCTTTTACTCTATAGGACTAATTTTTAAATGATATGCACTTTTAACATTAAAGCATTTGCTGTAAATGATATAATTAAACTCAGGCTTTTGAGGTTGATATGATAAAACAAGAGTGACATTTCAGTTTTCAAAAATAGAGTGCTAAAACCCCACTGCATATTGGAAACAGGCTTTGCACATGAGGTTTCATACCAATAGTTACGGATGTCCAAAGGCAAGCTTCTCTCCTTCTGAAAGTCACTAAAGACACAGAGGGCCTATAGGTATGATTCTTAGAGTCTCCTGAGTGCTGATCCTCTGACTGAGAGTGCTGGCTGCCCTGGGAACACCCTCCCAGCAAATGCAGGACTTGCTTGGAGGCATTTGGGCTGGTCTGAAAATGTCACTATTTACACTCTGGTAAACTACCCTTGGCACTTTACCTTGGAAATAATGGAGGCCACAAAATGGATCACCCACATAGAATTCCCTCTTCTCTCAGATGAGATTATTAACACTAAGGAATCAGAACAGAGAACAGGAGAAATAAAAATGCACTTCTCAGAATCCTGCCATATTTTTATTAAGAGTGTGAGAAGCCCCTACCTCCATCCCTTTCCTGACTTTTGGAAGCAATATTAAGAGAAGACTGAGAAGCAGACAAAGGTGTCATCTTTGTCTGAAACACCCTTGTTTTCAAAGTGTGCTGGAATCCTAGCCAAAGCTGTGAGGGGTGAAGTCTAAGCTTATTATAGCAATGATAAATTCAGCACCATTCTCACCTTGTTTCAAATATAGATGTTTTCAAATTTGGTTTTATTATTTAGAGTTTCTGAAATTGCCATCTTAATTGAGATTTTAAACATTTTTCTGGTACAGTGTCCAGCTAATTTCATTTTCTAAAACAAGTTTTTTTTTCCAAATACCATGTTTTACTTTATATACAAAGAAAAGACATTGCTATTTGAATTATTTGCCTTTTAAAAATTGTAATGATAATGTCACTGTATTTAAAGAGACAATTTTTAAAAATGTCTTAGGAAATTTATCTTCTTGATAAACCCAATGCTTCTGCCAACTTTTTGCCTAGAAAGTAAGGACCATTTTCAATAAATGCATATAGCATTATTGTAACTAAACATTTTATAGTCCTTGATTGGAAACTAGTCCCAATCTCCTTAAAGTATAACAGCATATCCTGCCACTGAAGTGTAATATTTCTCCCTTTTTCATTAAGCTGCTATTTTATTACAAATTGTCCTAAATTCATTATTTTTTTGGTTTGAGCATTTGTCTATACTTTTCTTCCCTCATAAATTCATTTCAACTCCTTTAGTAATTATTTTATTAATTTACAATTTTAAAAAATTAGATTCAATCAATACTGTGTTAAAAACAGATTTGTCTATTTCTGTATGATAGTCAAATGATGTAACATAGATTTGTATGTTTTATTTTTGCTGGTCAGTGTTTATGTCATGATTTTTGTGCCACAATGTATCATGTATAATATGAAAACAACTGTAACAACCTTAAGTGCTACCCATTGTAAAGTTGCTTGGCCACTCTGTTAGTAAAAAGGACATTGCATTGAAGAAGTCATTAGAGGCTGTGTACACTGTGCCTAAGAGAGCTCAACACTCCACATCCCTGACCTGTAGGTGAAGCCTGTGATGGTGGAATGCCCCAGATATCTGAGGACTATGGACTCTATAGTTTAAACTTAAATATGTATAATGTCTTTACTCTTATTCTCTGATGAAAACCAAATATAAAACCAAAAATGTCTAACTTCTTTTTAAGGAAAAGTATTAATTTGTACTCATGGAGAGTGAAAACTATTCAATACATTCTTCAACAAAATCTGCTTGCTGTGGCAGTAACATCAAATGGTTAAAAGATGATTTTGAGAGAAAACTAAAACCTTTGTGCATAAAACTATTGTGACTTGAGTTAAAGTAGGATGAGCAGGATGTTGAATGATCTTACTGTTCAACAGTGATGAATGTGAAGGAGATTCTGACTGCTAATTAAAATGTCCACAGGGGAAAAACTCTACAAACAGCTCAGCCTCATTTTAATGTCATCAAGGTAAAATACATTACCCTCATCAATCCAAGTGGGTCTCCATCTGGAAAGGATACCCCTGCCCCACATCCCAGATGACATCATCAGAGCCCAGGAGCTCACTGTTGGACATCACCTCAGACTAAATAGTTTAGCAGCCCCAGATTTCGCTGCTGGAAATCACTCACTCCTGCAACTTAAACAATTGTCAGGAGTCCCAACTGCACCTGAGCATGGAAAGGCTCACCATCCATGAAAGACCCCAGACACCCTCAGTTTTTCAGTGACTAATCACATTGTCAAGTCCTGTTTTAAAAAAATGAGACCCACCAGGCTGAATGATTTTCCAGACAGTGCATTTTGCTTGCCCTGTGACCCAACCTTGCTTGGTGATACCTGTAAAATTGTAATTTAATTTATGTACCCTCATGATTATAATACTAATTTTACCATGTTAAGTACCGAAAGGATCCATTCCAATAAGTCCAAAATGCCTCCAAAATTAAGGTTCCTTCTAATATCACCTCTCTTGCCTAATAGGGGGTCTTACTGAGATATCCATGCTATGTGCTCTCCTAGGTAAAACAGGAAAATTCTGCTGACCTCCTAATGTGCTATCTATGCATGCCCCTCCATTCTCTTTCTTTCCCCATTGTTATTGTTCATCATCATTATTCTTTCCCCAGTCTCTAAATATTCCTGCCCTTCTTGCCCTCCAAAAGACTACATTTTAAATTAAATCCAAACCCATCACCCTAACCCCTTGGATATTTACACAGATGTCCAATCTAAACATACATTAGCTGAACTAGTCTCTAATGCACTGACAAACTGCAACTGCTGGATTTGCCATTGTCCTGCTTCAAAACCTTTATCCAGCTCATATCTGGCTCAAAGATAGAAAATATTGGGAAATTCAAACTCTTCCACTTCATCTGAATCTGGTGCCCAACTCCTCATGACAACTGGTGATTGTGATCATGTTCCCTCAATACATTGCACATGGAAGTGACCTAATGGACAACTCCACAACCTTTTGATTAGCTTTTATACCACACTCCAGGGCATGGCTGTCAAGAGGGAATTTGTTTACTTTTTATCCACTTGAGTCAGGAATGAGTCTAAACAGGTCCTCTGTTTAGCTTAGGATCTATAGTAAACACCATTAGGGATACTTGCAAGGAAATTCCAATTCACAATTGCATACAGGTAAGAGATGGACAAAGAAAAGGTGGCATGAGTATGACCTAATTTTTCTGCATTAGTTCAGAGGTCAGTGTGAATACTAGAGATTTGTAGGTTTTTACACATAAGTGAAAAATTAAATAAATGGTCATGTTAAGAGAAGTAATTTTATTTTCTATTCATTACATCATGACATTATTTTTAAATATCATATCGGATGAATTATTTTCCTAAGTAATTTAGTTAAGAAGAGTATATAGCTATTTTCCACATCAATAAAACAGTTCCCATAATTGTACAAATATATCTAAGATCAGATGAACACACACCTTCTTCCATTTTCTGTGGAGGTAAAATGCAAATTCATGAAATTGTAAAAGAAATCATTTACATTGACCTTATTATACAAAATTTAAGTCCATTATTACTCTATTTTGAATAGTGGTACCTTATGCATTTTTAAAAATTAGGAAAAGTAAAGGGAATGCATGTAACACTCTTTTATAGTTACCCACTTGTTAACCCTATCCAGTGCTCTTGTTACCGTTTTTTGCTATTTCCTTTCACCTGTAGGAGTTTCTCTAGTATTTCTAGTAGGAAAAGTCTTGCAAAAAAAAAAAAAACTCTCTGCAGTATTTAAAATCTTCAAATGTGTTTGTCACACTATTTTTAAAGAAAAGCTTTCTATTTTTAAACAATACTATTAGATTACAGAAGAAATAATACACATGGCAAAGATCATACAGCAGTACCATGTTCACTTCACCCAGAAACCTATAATATTAACATCTCATATAACCATGAAATATTGTCAAAAATGAGAAATCAACATTGTTGCATCATTACAATACTATATAATAAATTACACAATTATTCAGTTCTCATGAATATTTTCCAATAATGTCCTTTCTGTGTTTGAGCATCCAATCCAGAATGTGATGTTGTATTTATTTATTTTTTAATTTTTAATTTTTAAAGAAGCTTTAGATTACATAAATGTTTCATCATATAGGGGATTCCCATATACTCCACACCTTCTCCTCCCACACATTCCCACATTAACAACGTCTTTCATTAGTCTGGTACATTTGTTACAATTGATGAACAAATTGAAGTATTGCTAATAACCATGGACTATAGTTTATATTATAGTTTACACTTTTTATAAGTTTTGACAAAATGTATGCAGGTCTATATTCATCATTGCAATATCATGCAGGACAATTCCAACACACCAAAAATGCCCCCATGTTTTCCCTATTCTTCCCTCTCATTCCCCTGAAAAACTCTGGTGGTCACTGCCCTCATATCAATGATACAAGTTCTTCCATTGTTAGAATAATAATAAGTCTACTTTAGTTCATAGTTGCTTACCACTTATGTTTGTTCATTCCTCAGTCTTGAGGATTTAGAGATGGTGATTCCCTCTCTGTTTCTGATTTAGAGGGGGTTTAAATCCCATGGAGCAGAATGATGGAATTGTCTTGCTTGCAGTTGTAGATACTTTCTGTTTTTTTGGGATGGGCATTGTCCATCATTATCATTTTTTTAGTTTTCCTGGGTGAGTCCAATGAACTGGAAAGTAGGTGTTTTATCTTTGTTGAGATTCATGGCTCAAACTGAAGATTTAAGTCTCTGGGATATATAATTATAGTTCAAATAAAAGGGACAGAAGAGCCATGGGTAGGTAAATTATAAATGAGTCTCTTACACTGCGGAACACATATTCCAAAGTTAGGCCACTTATATGGTGCTGAATTCTTGAGATTGTATACTTTGCTTATAATGTCTAGATGTCTCTCGAACTCTCAGAAACTCCACTGCTTGAAGCACTGTTTACTGGGGCAATTAATGAGATCCTGCTGAGACATGCTTATGTGTAACCTCTGGAATGAAATTTATTTTATAAAAATTAAAACTTAGTGTTTATAATATATTCTGAGGGAAGGAGGAGAGATGAATAGAATACAATAGAATAACATAGGATAGAGTAGCATAGCATAGCATAGAATAAAAGAGAAGAGAAGAGAAGAGAAGAGAAGAGAAGAGAAGAGAAGAGAAGAGAAGAGAAGAGAAGAGAACACAGAGCATTTTTAGGACATTGGAATTGTTCTGCATGATCTTGCAATGATGGAGAGGCCATTTTAAATTTTGTCAAAACATACACAAGTGTAAGTTGCAAAATGTAAACCCTAATGTAAAATATTGACCACAGTTAGTAGCAATGCTTCAATATTTATACATCAATTGTAACAAAAGTACTATACAAGTGTAAAATGTTATTAATAGGAGAGAGTGGAAGAGAGGAAGAAGGTTGGGCAGATGGCAATCCCCTATATTTTCTATGTAACTTTTCTGTAACCTCAGGTTTCTTTGAAGATAAAGTGAAAAAAACACCCTCAGCGTACATATGGAAGAAAATTTCACTGTATATAAAAGATAACTGATCTTATGGTAATGAAAGACGCAATGAAAAATAATTTTTATTTTTTATTTTTTCTATTTTATTTGTTATTTTTAATTACTATTTTATCTTACTACTTCATTTATATATTTTTGGCTTTGTTTTGTGGAGGATTTTGGATTGCAGAAGGGTCATAACTGTGGCAAGGGAAAATGACTGGTACAGGTTATCAGTGATGGGGGACGTGTGGGGAGGGTGCACCTGGGGCATGCCTCTATGGCATATGAATATGTTTAAGTGATCATGGGGCATTTTCCTGGTGTGTGGAGACCCACCCAATAGCTGAAAGAATATTGAATACCCATTCTGGGAAGTCTGGCTACATTCTCTAATAAAGCGGCAAGAATCCTCGAAGTACATGGACAGTTCGTAACAAAGGAGGACAGACCATTACACCAGGCCCTTGGTTTATGTTTTCCTTTTTTAATATACACCTTTTAATTTTTAAAAGATACTTAGATTACATAAATGTTACAAAAAAGAGGGGATTCCCATATACCCCACTCTCTACCCCTCCCACATTTTCCCACATTAACAACAGCCTTCATTAGTGTGGTATATTTGTTACATTTGATGAACACATTTTGGAGCATTGCCTCTAAGCACAGATTATAGTTTACATGGTAGTTTACACTCTTTCCCAAAAATTTTGTAAGTTATGACAAGATAGATAATGGCCTGTATCTGTCATCACAATGTCACTCTGGACAATTCCAAAGTCCTACATATGCCCCATATTACACCTATTTTTCCCTCTCCTTCCCCTCAGAACCTCTAGTGGCCATGCCTCCACATCAATGATGAAAGTTCTTCCATTGCTGGAATCACAATAAGTCTATAGTAGAATAACAGTAAGTCTATACTAATCCATCATTCATTTCCTAATCCTGAGGATTCTGGGATGGTGATTCCCATTCCAGCTCTAATTGAGAGGAGCTTAGATCCCATAGGGCAGATGGATGGGAATATCTTACTTGCAATTGCAGACTCTCTGATCCTTGGGATGGTCATTACCCATCATCAGCTCCTTTTTTGTTTTCCTGAGTGAATCCAATGAAATGGGGACTGTTACAACTCTGTTGAGATTCAGGGCCCAGCTGGCACATAGACAGCCCAAAGATTTAAAGCTCCTAGACATACACCTATTAAATCTAGCACTAACTGTAGGTTCAAATAGAAGTGGAAGAAAAGCCATGTGTAGGGAAACCAAAACTGAGTTCAACTCTCTCACACTGGGCAGCATAAATCCAAAATAGGACCCTTTGGCAGCACACCAACTTCCTGAGCTGTCTGCCCTGCCTACAGTGACCAGATGTCTCCAGACACCATGAGAGAACCACCCTTTGAGGCAATATTTACTTTGGCAATTAATGAGATTCTTGCTGAGAGTTGCTAAGTAGAACTTCTGGAATGACCTGCCAACTCATTTTGAATCTCTTAGCCATATAAACTCATTTGTCTTTGCCCTTTCCCCATTTTGGTCAAGGTCTTTTTTCCAGTTGCATTGTTAGTTTGTATTTGGTAGTAATCCCTTGGTGCCAGAGAAGCTCATTCCCAGGAGTCATGTCCCATGCTGGGGGGAAGGTAATGCATTTATATGTTCAGTTGGCTAAAAGAGAGGCCACATTTGATAAGCAAGGATATCTCAGGAGGCACTCTTAGGCACCTTATAATACTAGACTAATGTTCAATTTCAAAAGTAAAGGTTCATAAGTATATTCACCATTTTCAAGGGACTGTCCATCCTCCTTCACTAGTTATTGCCTCTGTATACAGGGGATCCATGCTGTTCCATTACAGAATGTGGCAGTGGCTGCCAGGAAGGGAATTGGATATTCTTTTGGTTTTTTTGAAAGTCTCCACCCATCAAGACAATGCCCCATGAACACTTGAATGCATTTATATGTCTTATATGTGTGCACCAGGTGAACCTCCTTCCATGCATTCCCCATCACTGACACCCCACACCAATGATCCACCTCTGCCACAGATGTAACCCTTCTCTCATCCAAAATTTTTTCAGAAATGAAGCCAACAAAATAACCAAATTAAATTAAGAAGAAAACAAAAAACTAATGTTAGTTTTAAAAGTAGCAAATAAAATACAAAAATATATATATTTTTGAAATAGCAAAAATAAAAATTATAAAATTAAAAATGTTTTTGAAATTATGTTTTTCATCACTGTAAGATCTGTTGTCAAGTCTGTACAGTGACATTTTCTTCCATTAATTACTCCAGTGTCTTATTTTTTTCACTTTGTCTTCAATGAAGCTTTAGGGTACAGAAAAGTAACATAGGAATATAAGGGATTACCAAATCCTGGCTAAACAAAATGTGATACATACATACAATGGAATATTACTCAGCTGTAAGAAGGAATAGAGTGCTAAAACACGGGATGACATGGATGAATCTTGAGGACCTTGTGTTGAGTGAAGCAAGCCAGACATCAAAGGACAAATATTACATGACCTCACTGAAGTGAATTAAGCAAATGAAGCAGATTCAGAGACCTAGAGTCTGGAAGATAGGTTTATAGACAATAGAAAGGGAGAAGAAGGTTGTGAACCAATGCCCTTACAGGCATAATCTATGATAAAGGGAAAGTGTGTAGTTTGGCATTGGAGGGATATGACAGGAGTTGTATTAATAAGGGTTCTCTTGCAAAAGAGAATCTACAGGAGATATCTGTCAATAATATGAGATTTTAAAAGAGTCTCTGATGCGACCTTGGGAATGCACAAGTCCATGTTCCTCAGGCAGGCTGCAAACCAGCGGCTCTGATGAAAGTCTGATGAAATGTCCTTGATGAGTTTCTGGGAGAATTTGGCTGTTCAACAATGAGCTGGGAAATTCTCTCTGAATGTTGAACTCACTTTCCCTTTTAAGGCATTCAACTGATTGGATAAAAGCGTCACCCACTGATGATGTAATCTCCCCGATTGATGCAGATGTAATCAGCCATCCACGCAGTAAACTCACTGGTGATTGAAGTCCATAAATTCTCTTGTATTACAATTAATCCAGTGCTTGCTGGACACAATTACCTGGCTGAGTTGACACATTAGACTAACCATCACAGTCCACCTCTTGTCAACTCAGCAAACATACACATTACCCTAAACCATACTTAGTCTCTAAGTAAAAACAATAACAGACAAGCATACATATATATTTCCACCTAACAATATTCAATTCCCCTGCGTACAACCAGAAATGCATTAATTCTTCACAAAACAGGGT